>CAUYQG010185409.1:0-29158 GCA_963574415.1 Tarsius wallacei
AAGAGCAAAATCATGAATTTCACAGCAATCTGGTTGGAACTAGAGTTTATAATACTGAGTGACCTCTCACAGAAACAAAGAACTGAGTATCACATGTTCTCACTCATATAGTAGACCTTGATCATCCAACGTCTTACCAAAAGAAAATGACTGACAGTGGTGGGAAACTATTGGGGGGGGAGGGGCAGGGCGATGGGATTAATGGTAGTAAATATCGGTCTGGGGATGGGGAGACACCTCTTATCAACAAGGGTGCCTGAACAAAGCATATTTGTATACCTAACCCTTAATTGTTACCCACAATATCATAATAAAAAGTATTGAATATAAAAAAAAGAAAATGTCAAAATTTATGTCTAGATTTCTTCCTAGCCATTTTTTCATTTCATTCATTCACTACTTTTCTCTATTTCATTTGTTTTCCTGCTTTTCTTTTTGCCTTTTCATTTCAGATACAGCAACCACTGAGAAAAAGATGCCTCACTGCTGTACCTCAGGCCAATCCCTGATGAGGAGGGGAGGTGGACTATATAAATAGAAAGAAAAATGAGAAGTTAGAGGATATATGTGAGACAAGTTACTGACTATATCTTACTCTTATATCTACCACCATACTATTGATTTAGACCTTTAAATATACAAGAGAAAATTGAACACTTTTCTGAAGAACTGACTATTCTTAAAAATGAGTAAGTATGGGCAAGTTATAAAAGAGAAATTGCAAATACTCCATGCAAAAAGATATGTATCTTTCCCCCAAATCAGAATCATCTTGTGAAATATCAACACAAAACCCAATCTCTTCACTCCTGGTTTCCATGAAAAGCCACATCCTCTTGGCATTCCTGGTCCCTCTCTGTTCTTTATTGACCTTTCCTCTGAGGAGTGGAAGTGACTTATTTGCACAGTAATCCTAGGAAGAGTAGACTCCTTTGTGTGTCTGTGTTCCAATCTTCTTCTTCATCATTCTCTCTTCTCCCTGCTCTGCCCAGGGGTGGCAGGAGGAGGTGAAGGTTGGTGGAAGGTCAGTGTCACTGTGACTGTTAAGTCAATCTCTTTATTATGTGGCTTACGAAATGGGTACATTTGGAATCCAATATTAGTCCTCCACCTTCTAGACTGGCCACTGTCAGTTGTATAGATGTTAGTTTGAACTCGTCTTTATTCTTTGTGTTATTTATCTATTTGTTTAGTGGAGAAGATGGATGCTATTTATTGTCTTGGAGACCTTAACATATTGGTTATAATTTATATGCATGTTCCACTGGCAATCAATACATAGAGAGTTAAATATAGTTATCACTTAGAGCTTGGATTTACAAAACTAAGCTTAATAAATCAGAATCTCAAGAACAATGAAACAGAACAAAAAACTCTTTAACTTGAAATTGTCCTTGAAGACTTCATGTTCACTTATATTCCTTCATCAAAGGTTTCCCAGACAGGCCAAGTCTAAAGTAAATCTCTCCTTCCTGTTTCTCTATACCTAGTGTAGTGCTTGCCAAAATCTGCCTTGTCATACGAGTGTTTATGTATTCTTTTCATGGACGATCAAGGCCATGGGCTATTGTAATTATATGCTTCCAGTTTCTAGATATGTGCCCTGCATAGAATTGTACTGAATAGGCATTTATAGAAATCAATTAAAGCACAATTTCCTTGGAAGCTAACAAAGAACAAATACAGATTGCTTTATTAATAATTTAGAACGGAAGAGCTAGATAAAAGTCACGCTTGTTCCACTTTATAAAATAGCTGCAGTTAGACTAGATGACTCTCCATTGTTTTATACATTATTTAACTCTATGGTGACCTATATTTTTGCTTAGTTTTGTGGAAATTTAATTTCAATACATTAAATTAAAGTTAATCTAAAGAGAATTACTTAATGGAGCCTACAGTTAATTATTCTATACATGAAGAAATATTTGGTAATGAGAATAATTACCTACTGCATAAATTGCTTAACATATATATTTTTAAATCTATTTTTTCTTATTCTTTTAAAAACTGAACTGCAGTGTAGATATCATTTTTAGAGTGACAGTTAATTGACACAATGTGATTATCTCAATTGGATGAAATTCTGTCTTATAAAAATTGACAACCATAACTATCATAATATGTAGGAATTTAGTCAAGCATTTTATAAAGAAAAATGATTATATAGAATTCATTATACTGAGGAAAGAACAAAAGGTTTAGAATTAGAGAATCTGACATAATCCTTGGAAGGCTACTTATTAGTTGTAATTTTGGGCAAATAATGTATTGTCAATAGTTTTCATATACAAAATTGGATGAAAACAACTTCACTGAGTAATTGAGAAGCTCAAACTATTTGTGTAAATATGCATTGTAAATGTAAAGCCTTACATAAACATCATGATTGTTATGTAATAATAGAAAGTGGTAAAGAAATTTGGGACCTAGAAGTAGGAAGCCACTATGACAAAAACATGGCATTGGCTTTGAGCCTGGATTAGATGTAAGCTGAAATGGCCTTGGGGCAACTGTCAGTGAGGGCTGAAGACACCTGTGGAGACATTAATGAAGGCTGGAAAGGACAGGGATTGAAGTGTAATTGGAAATTGGATTAAAGAAGATTCTGATTGTAAAGTACTGGAAAGTTGAGCAAATTGTTGCCTGTAGTTTCATGGAAAGTAGAATACCTGACAAACTTAATGATCTAGACAAGGATCTCTCCAAGAAGAATGTTGAAGAAATCTCCTGGGTCTATGAGGTGCCTAAAACAGAATGAGAGAGAAGAGACTTTGTGAGTAAAATTTGAAGGAGTGAATAATTTCATCAGGAAAGTGTTCTCAAAATAAGAAAGAACCTTAGGGAAAAGGTAAAATCCAAGTGGACAGGCTGTTAACCCACTTGGAACATAAAAGGAATACAGCAGATGTAAAGCTGCATGACTTTGCAGCTAGGTCAGAGAAGGTGACCCAGCTTCTGCTTTGTGGCTGGAACTTACCTTTGGAGGCCTGAGGTTCCCTGGATGAAATTCAACTACTCTGAAGGTAAAATGCTGTGAGGAAGCACAGAGCACAATATGGTGCCTTATGTAGGTTCCCAGTTAACAGCCCACCTGCTAGGGGCCAGTCAGCAACCAGCCTCATCTGCCAGGCACGTGAGTGACAATACTTGCAGATAATTCCAGGTTCCAGCCTTCAATTTGCCCCTAGTTTTTTAGTCTTTCCTGCTGAGGCTCCAGACATCTTAGAAAAAAGAAAAACCATCCCTGTTGTGCCCTGTCTGAAGTCCTGACCCAAAGAACCTGTGAACATGATAAAATGATTGTTTTGTGTCATTGAGTTTGGGGGTGATTTGTCATGCAGCAATGGTAGCAAGAACAATATGGAAGACAAAAAATGGAGCATTTTATCTGCTGGCCTAAAATTGTTCACAGTATTTATCTTTATCCTTTTAATATCTGTGCGATCTGTGATAATATCCTTTTCTCCCTTGACATTGGTGATTTATACTCCCTCTTTTTTGGGGGGGGTACCTAGGAGTTTGTGAATTTTGTTTATCTTTTCAAAGCATCAGCTTTGGGCTCTCTTAATTTTTCCATTGTCTATATGTTTTCTACTATGTTGATTTCTGCTCTTTATTATTTCTTTCTACCTACTTGCTGTGAGTTTATTTTGCTCTTTTTTATCTTGCTTTGTGAAGTGAAAACTTAAGTCACTGAGTTTACATCTTTCCATTTTTCCAATATATGTATGTAAAGCTTTCTGTTTTTCTCCAAGCACTGCTTTATGCGCATCCCACAAATTTTGACACATATGTGAGCTAACTTTTTGTAGTCAATTTCTAGTTCAATTCTACTGCAATGCATTTTTATTTTTGCTTTATCAAAATACTATATTTCAGAGAAAAGGAGGGCCCTGTTAGCATAGACACAGCCCCATGATATAATAATAATGCCTAAAAATCTTGTCTAATTTTCATTCAAATTAATGGTTATGTTACTTCCATATTAAAATCAAGGAGAGAAATAAAACATAGCATATAAGAGAAATTGATAATAATAATGAAAGCATCTTCAAGTCTATATTTAGAGGGAGATAGAAAAACAGGCACATCAGCATTAGTGTAGACAAATGACAGGAAAGAACAGTTGGTCTTACAGTGCACTTGTAGCATATGGCACATAATTTTCTTATCTTATTACCCAGCGACTCCTACATACTTGAGCAGCCCCTTCCATGTGGGAGAGCACCTGTGATTAGCTCCAAGTGGGAAAGTAACAGCAACAGAAGTTCAGCTAGTCAAGAACAGATTGGTATTTACATTTTGTCATTTTTTTCTATTAAAATTATTCTAAATCCAGAGGCATTTCAGTATTATCACAGTAAGAAGAGCAGAGTTGAATATTAGGAGTGGATATCATTAGAGTAACTTTAGGTAAATAGAGCATAAAATGTATGTGAGGCAAACATATGCAGGGATTTCATAGAAAAGTCTTATACAATCTCAACTGTCTTCTTCCACTTCTTGACTATGAATCCCCTTCTACTTATCATGCTGGTTCATATCCCACAACGGTTCATGCTGTATTATTCTTTGCTTTAATAGGTCAAAACCATGAAAATATTTAGTGTATGCTTCCTTGAAAAGTCCTCAGTCAGGCAATATTGAAAAGTAATGTATGCCAAAATTCAGAGTCAGGCAATGATCCAATTAACTTTAATAAGATCTATAGATGAATTATCACAGATCAGATAAAAAAAATTACACCCACTAGCCTTCTAAACAAGTCCAATAAGGGAATTAATATTCAGGAAAAAAGGGATGGAATGGGATAGTTACTTCCAGATACAACAGCTAGGAGGATGGTAGTATGAAACGTCCCTCTACCTACCAACAATAATACCTAACTATATTCCCGCATGTCAAAAATCTCTGTTCACTGTGACTGTGAAGGGTCCCCCCGTATGTTCCTTCCTGGTCTCAAATCCTTCTGATGGCTTCGTTTCTTATGCAGAGGAAAGGTCAGTTTTTAACCCTGGCCTAAAAAGTCTGTCCTCTTACTGCCAGTTCACTTTTATATTTCCTTTAATTCAGTTGGTTTCGTGAACAAAGGCTTCCTTGATGGTCGTCACATCAGCCTAGCTTGGGCTGGTTTTCAGGGCCTTTGCACTTGGTGTTCCCTGTGCCTAGAACACTCTTCCCTTACTGTTTGGCTCACTCTTACCCCTATGTATACTTTACATTTTTGCTCAAACATCCCTCATAAGTTACGCCTTCCCTGATTTTCTGTGCACATTAATACCTCTCTTTGTTACTCTATCCCCTTGTCTATTTATTTATCTCCATATCATTTATTTGACAGCTGATGTAGATTTACTAGTTTACTTTCTCCTCCCTCAGCTCATCCCAATCTAGAAAGTAATTTTTTTTAGGGCAAGAACTTGTTTTATTCACTATTGTATTTCCAGCACATGGGACAAATTGTGGCACCTAGTAGGTACTCAGTAAATATTTTTTTTGAATGAGTGAATCACCCAATATTTGTTGAGTGACTGTCAGAAGGATTTGAGATAAGGGGAGACTGTAAGGAGGAGAAGAGGAACTGTAGTCAGTAAGTAGAAATGTTTGATAAGTGGGAATACATTCAGGTATTAGTCTTGGTAAGTAGAGGAACATCTCACACTCCTATCCTCCTAGCTGTTGTAATCCTGAAGCCAGCCATTTTTCCTGAATATTCTTCCCATTATTGGGTTTGGCTAGAAGGCTAGTGGCCATGATTTGTTAAATGAGTGTGGGCTACTGGATACTAAAGGTAAAGGTGGCAGGTAAACCGAGAGCATGGTCATTCTGATGAATGTACTGTGTGTATCGTGTTAATCATTATAGTACAGTAGCTTTACTTTTACATAGCCATTCATTCTTACATAAGCTATATGTCTTTGAGTTTCCTTGATTTATTTTTTATGTCAGTATAAGAAGAGTTTGTCTCTGTTCTGAAACATCTTTTATTTTGCCAATAGCCCACTGATTCTGCCCATTTTCAATCTTCATGTCCCCCAATATTCATGCCCCATTACTACGCATATTGTAACCTGTAAATAAAAATCCACCAACACATTTAAAGAAAATGGTCTCCCGGGAAATCTTTGTCAATCGGTTTCTGTAATTCCCCCAAAATACCAGCAGATGTTGCTACTGCCACAACATTCTGGTTTATAGTCTCTGCCTGCCCTGAGAAGCATGGTAACACTGTCACGCACCAAGATTTTCTGGAAGTGCTGTTATCACTTTCTGGGTTTTAGCCCCTTCAGTGCTAAGGAAAAGTATGTTCTTAGTTCTGTTTTTGTTCACAGTGACAGTTGCTTAAGGTGTAGGTCTCACTGCAAACATACACCCCAGAACAAGTATTTCATTCTCTCAAATGTTGTGGAATGGACTACTCAAGGCCCATCATTCTTGAACTTAAATATTAACACCAATTCTGCTTTGGCCTAATTCACTAGAAAGGGTCATCATCTTTAAGTGACTCCTGCTTAGGTAGTCACTTAGACTGCTTCTACTTTAAAACTTTTAATTTATATCCTTCTGTTGAAAGTCTCCTGGGCAAAAGTATACATTTAGTAAGAACTAAAAGTAGTAGAGGGCTTTACAGTATGCACAATTTCTTCAAGTATACGTATTTTTAATACAAATCTTTGTAACAACCCTCAGTAGGTGTATTATAAATAACTTTTTAAAATAGAAAACTATATAGCTTAGAAAGTTCTGTCACTGGAGGCAATAACATATAGAATTTCATATGAAGATACTTGTGAATTTTGCATTCAAATATAGAGACTATGTGGAGTAAAGGAAAATGAATGGTCTCTGAAGACAGACAGACTGAAATTTTTATCCTGACCCCACTTCTTTCTAATTTGTTGACTTTAGCCTATATACTTAGCTTCTCTGACCCTTAATTTCCACATTTTGAAAATGGCAATAAGGAAACTGATTTTTCAGAGTGATTGCAAGTGTTAGTAGCTCAGGGAGCGACTACAGTATTTTTTGTCTTTTTTCACACATGTATGTCATGTAGACTACTGTATATTAACCCAGGAGCCCCAAACTCACATTTAAACAAACTTATTGAAAGGTTAGTGTATTGGGGACTTTTTGTGAGGGATCAGATAGATTTAATTTGGATTGGCTTAGAAGAGAGGAATTATTGTTGATTCAAACAAAGAGATCTGGCCAAGAAACACCGAGATGCCAACGACTAAGTTCTGCTTGCTTCCTGGAAGCAGCTATATGATGTGACTACAGCAACATCTAAATTATTCTGGCCATTCTAGCAAATTCAATCATTTAGATTGACCAAGTACTCAAAAAATGAGCAAAATCACCTGGATATCACCAAAAGTTATCACAGAATTCATGCACTTCATTCACAGAAATACCCATGTCATCTTACATGTGAATCTAAGGTATTAAATGATGTAGTTTATTAATCCAAAATATGAAAGGGCATCAGTAATGAGAGGACAAACTAAATTTTCAGACAGGTATCTTGATGCAACAAGTATATGCTTTAAACCTAAGGGTGAATGGGGAAAATAAAATCTAAAGATTAGTGGTAAGAAACTTCACATTCTAACAATCCAGACCTAAGTATTTCCTGCTGGATTAGACCTGGGAGCCTCATTGTATAATAGCAGAATACATTCTCTGATGTTCAGAATGGTGACCCTCATTTTGCGTAGTGTGTAAGACATTGGAAACATTCCTATGTTAAAACGCTTAGGGTTATAAGTGGTAAGCTTCATTTATTTGACAATTTAGCTTAATGAAACAACTTTATTTTTCTGATAAAACTGTTTTAATATTTTCTGATTTATAGAAGTAATATTTTCAGAAAGAGACCATAGATTCTTAAATAACATATTTAAATCTTCCAACTCATTCATTCATTTATTTTATATTAACCTAATGCTTGCTTGATTAGTCAGTGCATGAGACACTGGTCAGAATGTTTTGAGAGGTCTGATTTTTCTGTTTTTAACAATTGCCTCCTTATTTAAAAAAAGGTATCAGTGCAGCTACAATTTATGCTAGACTGCAGCATTATTCTATAATGCTTTGGGACAGCTACTGCTGAGCAAGCTGAAATAGCACAAATTAGCTAACAAATTTTATTATCCCTTTCCTTCTCTTTCATAAGTGATGGAACAAATGAGAAAATGTAAATGTAATATATTGCAAATCCGTGGCTTATAAGAAATGCACAAAGAGATGAGGGAAATAAATATTTTCCAAAGAACAAAATATGTAAAGATGTGTTTTTTGTAAGAGAATATTATCAAAGGTAGATGATAAATAACTTTTTAATAAAAGTATGTGAGAAGCTAATCCTTTTTACTTAATCCAAATGTACCATTTCAGATATTTGTAATGCCGCACTGGAAATAATGCATAATTATAATATCTCAGGCTAACTATATTCCACTGAGAGCAAGAGAAGTTCTATTGAGATGATATCTGAAAGTTTAAATTCAAATTCTGGTGAGAGTTGTTTCTCATTCTTGTTTTTATACTTAATGAAGACTCAAATTCACAGAGGGTTCAAAACAGACTCAAATATACTAGCTAATCAATGCCTACAAATAAATTCCTCAGGGCTGGCTCTGCACCTTTGTTGATTTTTGCTTTCCTCAAGATGATTTTGTGGTTAGACTTGTGTTCTCTTGAGATATATTTTTCAAATGATCAAAGAATAACAGGGAATTATGTCTTTGAGTCAATGAGAATTTTATGAACATAGAATCTGCACCACCAAGAGAGAGTCAGAAGTGTGAAAAAAACTATGGAAATGTTGAACCTCTCAGTCAGCACTTTCACCAGAGAGGTTCTGAATCCCCAGATTGAACCTACTCATTGGGTGCTTGTACATAATTAAAAAACCAATGATCTTGTATTGAGATGTGTGTGAGATGCTGATGGCAACGATACTCAGACTCCAATTTGATACCATGCCGGCAATTAACTGATTATATGCCATGTACCAGTTGATTTGCATATATGTTCCAATAACGAGTGGGTGATTTTCTGAATTATTAGTCACCTTTTTAATAAATGATTAAACTGTCACTCAAATGATTGAAGTGCTTTTTCCAAAGTCACCCGATGGGTAAATGACAAAGGCGAGATTTAAAGTTTTTTAGTGATTTCAAGGCCTGCGCTCTTCCCACAAGCACTAACTCTTTATAATATCAAACTGCTTCCAAGTTCAACATGAATATAGCAAAAATTCTCTATGTTTAAGTCTGGTCTCCTGTGTCTGGCATCAGTTCTATGGAAAAAGCTAGTTAGATTAGTTTGTCCTTCTACATTTCTTTCTACATATCTTCCATCTTGCTGCCTACCCTGGTATTCACACAACTCAGATACCCACTTAACTGACCATGACCTTATCTCTACTCCATTTCATCTTTTATTGCACTTGACTCAGGCCTCCTCTCCACACCAAAATTTGAGGTACTGTGGCATTACAGAGAGGAAGAAATTTTTGGACAAAAGAGCCTTCTCTTTGCCTGTGAAGCAGCTAAACCTGTTGAGTTTATATCTGTCATTTCTTATATATTTAAACCATAAAACTAATAATCTGTGGGAAGTCAAAAGTCTTGCTAATTAATTAATGATCCCAATTATTTTAAAAATCACAATATTTGTTTCAAACTTTCTTGTGTCAACCTTTCAGAACTCTGTCATTTTGTTTTTGTAAGCAATGTCTTAATTGCAACTTAAGCCCATGTGCAATATATTGATATTGGCTAAATTTTTATTATTATCTACACTTTAAAAATGGCCCCCAAACCTTGAGAACTTTTCTTGTGAGAGTCATGCTGACAGCAGAAGACCCAACTCTTTATGGCTTTCTTAGATCCTGAATATTTTAATGATCTACCATATCTGTTGTTTTCTCTGGTAGAATATAAACTACATGAGGATAGGATTTTTTTTAAAAATCTGTTTCATTCATGGAATAAACTCCAACCTAGAACAATACCGGATACGAAAGTTTTCAACAAATTTTTGTTGAATAAATGGATGTCCCTTGCTTCCTTCAGCTGTTTTCTAATATGACATGGTTTCTCAATATCTTGCCATAATGGCTTTTCTCATCTGGCAGTACATTAGCTTATCAATCATCTTTTAAAAATGTGGTTACCTTGGTAGTAATGCTTAAGCACATAGAACTAGTACAAATGATGTTAGCTTACCCATGAAGCCTCTACACTAAGAGTTTGTGCCCTGTCTATATTTAAAATTCTTTAAAGCCCTTAGCTGGAATTCGACCACAAGATAGACTGGGAGCATATGGTGGATAAATTTATTTAAATAGATTTTACCATCATCATTGCAATAGCTTACATGGTTGTTTTGGATTAAAAGTTTGAGGCATTTTAATTATTCATATTGTTATCTCATCCAGTAATATAGAAAGGGAAGACTACCAAAGCTACAAATCCTCTGATCCTCCAAATACACTGCTTTATATTTGCCCAACTTTTTTTATTTACACCTCTGTATGGGAGGATAGCTTGTATAATTCACCATTTATCATTTTGGGCATGTGGTTAATAACTGGCATGTCTCTTAGAAACGTTTTAATCATAAGCCTGGAGACATTAGTAGAGTATATATGATCATTTATGTGGACGTGCTACTCCGTTTCATCTATCTCCAGTCCTCAGTGTTACAGGACAACCATCTGTCAATTGCAAAGCCCCTGTAGATCATAATTTGTTCCCACAGTTATTAAGTGAGGACAAAACTCAATAATAAACACCCATACAAAAGATAATATTCATGAATTCGATTGAACTTAAAGAGCATCTAAGTCCTCTGGGCACTAGCATTACAGAAATTACTTTGATGCTTAAAAACATTTCCATCAAACCATTGGTAGACTTTTATTTATGTTTATGGTATTTTCATTTTGGCAGCTAAAGTGCTTGTATCTAATAAAGTGAATATAGTTTAGAGTCCAGATTAACTTAGCCATATTCAGTTAACTAGCTGTTTGTTTAAAACCTGCAATTCTATACTTTCAAGGCAATTCTTTTAAGAGCCTTTGTTTTAAAAATGAGAACATTTTTTAAGACGAAACAGATTACCTCAATTCTTGATTTGCCAAAAAAATCTAAAATTATTTATTAAATTTTTACAAATACTGTCAACATAATTTGGCTTCAGTACAAATTAATATTCATAGTCCTAAAAAAAGGAATAATGTATTTTACCCTGTCTTTTTTAACTTTCACTCTGAAATAAACTTATAAAATAAGATAAATAAAAAATACCTGATGTCAGTTTAGATTTTTAAAACATTTCTACACTTAGATATGTCAAAATTTTCCCTTTTTATCCTTGTACAACATCTCCAAATGGTAACTTTCTCTTTAACATCTATGAATATTCAAAATATAAATAAAATTAAAGCAATTTTTCTTTAATATAAAGAAAATTATTCACACTTCTCTATTGTCTAGTTTCAGATAATGAATTAGGTTATGAACTTTGAGCTAGTAAAATTATGTGTTCCTTCTTTCCCTCCAAACTTCAGTTACACTTTAGACAAATCTGTTTGTTTTTAAAGTTTCAGGCTTTGTACATACGTAAAAACGATTGCTAAATTGCTCCTGGAGAGGGCAGTATGATCATGTCAGTGGACATCAATAGAGTGGCACTTTGCAGAAAATAGGACAGATTAAATCAAATGCTGTTAAATAACGAAAGGGTAATGCCTGTATTTCTAATTTTCCTTCTTTTCTCATCATTGTCTTGGAAGAAACCATATAATAAGGGGATCATAGAGACATGAAAACATGCATTTTGTTAGGAGAGTAGTGAAGGGAAGCTAAAAGATATAAAAAAGTTGTTTTTGTTTTTTTTTTTTTTTTGAGTTGGAGTCTCACTCTGTCGCCCAGACTGGAGTGCAGTGGCCGCTCCCGGCCACCGCAACCTCAGCCTTCCAAGTAGCTGGAACTACAGGCACGCACTACCATGCCCAGCTGATTTTTTATTTATTGTAGAGATGAGGTCTCGCCAAGTTGCCCAGGTGGGTCTCGAACCTGCGGGCTCAGGCAATCCACTCACCTCAGCCTCCCAAGGCGTGGGATTACAGGCTGAGCCACCAAGCCCGGCTATGAAAAAGTTTTTGAAGAAAATGAATTATTCCAAATAATATTAGATGTCACTTTCATCGAGAAACCTTTCCTCACTAACGCTCATGCTCTGATCAGTGTTCTTCTTAGGCACTCCTAGAACCTCCCATATTTCTCATACCACACTATTTCTTACACTGAATTGTTATTATTGTTTACTTTTCTATATCTCACACTACACGATAAGCTCCTGAGAGTCTCTGCCAGCTTTATATGTTCATGGCCCATTAAAGTATTTGGCATATAATGACTTCTCAATAAATATTTTATGAAGGAGTGAAAGAATTAATTAATACATGGATTTAATTATACCCACACACATACACATTCTTAGGCAAATATAATAAATGCTGGACAGCATTTCTGGTATTAAAAGCTAACATATGGCTGGACTTGGTGAATCAGCCTGTAATCCCAGCATTTTGGGAGGTTGAGGCGAGTGGATTGCCTAAGCCCACGGTTTTGAGAACAGCCCAGGCAACTTGGCAAGACCTCATCTCTACAGTTAATAAAAAAATAGATGGGCATGGTAGCGCATGCCTGTAGTTCTGGCTACTTGGAAGGCTGAGGCAAAAGGTTCGCTGGAGCCCAGCAAGTTGATGCTGGGGTGACCGTCAATGTGCCACTGCACTCCAGCCTGGGCAACAGAATGAGACTCTAACTAAAAAAAAAAAAAAAAAAAAATAAGAAAGCTAACATTTATGGATAAAATGCTTTAAAAATACTTTCAAATGCATCACTGAGTTGGCATAAAGGTAAGCATGATTCCAGAAGTTCAGATAGGATGAGAACACTCAAATCAAGAGAGAAAAAGATGACTAAAGCTACTATTCTCCTAACTGCCAATTCCTGGTGATCCAGAGCTTGGACTTTAACAGACTTAGCTGAAAAAGAAGAAAAGACAAAGTCTTGTACTTGTTACTTGGAAGTTCAGATGGGAGACTCTTGTAGAGTCAAGATGCCTCCAATGAAAACCACTGAACAAAAACACAAAAGCGGAAAACACAAAATGAAACAGTGATTCTATTTGCTTGCTTTATTTTGACTTCATGTGGAGGAGAAATAAAAAATCCATCTCTATTGTGACAGTCATAATAGATTATGAGTTTAAAGTTGATCCCAAGTAATTTGCAAAAGCAAATGCAAATCCTTTCTGGGAGAGAATATGTTAAACCCAAGTATAAAAAATAAAATAAAATAATAGTGTTCCAAAGAACTTCACCTCATCATTTAAAAAATCAATCTCAGTCGGGCTCGGTGGCTCAGCCTGTAATCCCGCGCTTTGGGAGGCTGAGTTGAGTGGATTGCCTGAGCCCGCGGGTTCGACACCCGCCTAGGCAACTTGGCGAGACCTCATATCTACAATAAATCAAAAATTAGCTGGGCGTGGTAGCACATGCCTGTATTTCCAGCTACTTGGAAGGCTGAGGCGGAAGGATTGCCGGAGCCCAGCAGGTCAAGGCTGCAGTGGCTGGGAGCGGCCACTGCATTCCATCCAGTCTGGGTGACAGAGTGAGACTCCAACTAAAAAAAAAAAAAAAACAATCTCACTCAAACTGTAGGTTCTTAAATTTAAATTAACAAATACAGATCATAAAGATAGTCATTTTTAATATTTAAATAAATAAAAGTATATATTGAAAATATAATACATAAAAACTGTCAAAAATATCCAGGAATCTTTAATAATAAAATAATATGAAAGGGAAAATACTACTGATTGTCATTAAAAACTGGATGGATGTGCTGCCTAACAGATTAATATGAGACAAAAAAAGAATTGCTGAACTGAAGAGCTCTCCCAAGGAAACTACTTAGAATGCAGGACAGTGAGGTGCACAGATGGAAAATATAAAAAGATAAAGTAAGAAGAAATAATATCTAATGTTCTTCTAATTATGGTTTCAGGAGAAAAAAAGGATTATTTGAAGAAGTAATATTTGAAAAGCTAGTGGCTCAGAATTTTCCAAAATCAATGAAAAACCTCATTCTTGTTAGAATAGAAGCTAACAAATGCCAAGCATAATAATAAGAATAAAACCATACTATTCATGTCATTTTTCAACTGCAGAACATGAAAGGCAGTGAGAAGATCTTAAAAGCAGCTGAGATTAACTTCATGGAGGGATGGAGGTATCAAGAGGATACTTTACCAAAAAATAATAATGTCTATATGGCTGACTTCTCAATAGTAATAGAAGTCAGAAGATGGTACATTTATATCTTCAAAATACTCAGAAAATAATAACTCTCAACCTACATTTTTATAAACAGTGTAAATAACATTCAAGAATGAGAATATAATGAAGGTATGTTTTCAAGCCAGAGAGGACTACTGGTTCTAGTTAAACCTAAAATAGCCAACTAATCATTCTGCTGGTTCCCTTCTCTTTATCAATTCCAAAAGAACTGGAGAGGAAAAAAAGAAGAAGAAAAAAACTGGAAGAAACCACTGGGATGAAGGTCGGGGCTGGGAGGCTATTTTCAACTAGTGTTCATGTAGGAGAATGGATTTGGCCTGGGATTGAAGACAGCCTGTCAAGGTTATAAAGATATGCAAAAATAAAAAAAAAAGAAATGGAAAGAGAAACTGTTGTATAGCTACTCTTCTTCCAGCTATTTCCTTGGGCAATAACGCCTGACCTCTCATCCAGGGTAAAATCAGGGAAGCTCAGAAATTATTTGTGTGTGAGATGCTGAGAAAAATGGATGGAAGAAGAGTCGCTATAGTTTTATGGTTCATGGAGCTCTTAATCTATATTAGTTTTCTATTGCTACCTAACAACTGCCATTAAGCCAATGTATATTTACTACTCTAGACCCAGAGTCAGCATGGTTTAGCTGGATTCTCTGCAAAGCCATGGCTGGTAATCAAAGTATTTGCTGGTACTGTGGTTTCATATGAGGCTTGACTAGGGAAAGATTCACTTTCAAGCTCACTCTAGTTATTTACAGAATTCGGTTCCTACTGGTGGTAAGAGTGAGGGTCTCTGTTTTTTGCAGCTTGTCAGTTGTAGTCCTCTCTAGAGATCCCTAGAGATCACCCACAGTTCCTTGCCATGTACAATTTTCCAACATGACTGCTGACTTCCTTAAAGACAACAGCAGAGGAAGAGACTCCAGGAGGATGATTGCTGCAAGTGGTGCATCCTGTCACCTTTGTTGTATTCTGTTGATCAGGAGCAAGTCATATATCATGTCCGCACGTAAAGGGAGGGTATTGCAATACCATGAACATTAAGAGATGCAAATCTTGTGGGGAGAGGATGGAGGAGGAGGTGCCCTGGCATCCGTGAGTACCATCTCAAGTATCCTTCAAGCCTGGTCTCCCACATCCCACCCTCTCAAAACTTTGAGATTGACTGGTATTGGACTTTCTCCTATTGCTGATAACCCTAGAGGAAAATAAACTCAGAGGCCATAATCATGAGGCAGTTAGGAAACCCAACCATTCCAAAAGAAGATATTTTCATAAGAATAGAAAATGAAGTTTACTACCAACAGAACCTCTCTAAAGAAGCTTCTCTTTATTTCTATACCACATGTTCTCACTCATAAGTGGGCCCTGAACATTAATCACATTAACATAAGGGAGGGATTGGCAGTTGCTGGGCACAGCCAGGGGAGGGAGGGAATAAAAGGTAGGGGGCACATAACAACACAAAGCGTGCCTGGGCCTATACCAGGGGGAGTGAGGGTCAATTAGAAGCCTAAACTTCACCTGCATGCAGCCTGCTTTTGTAGTTAATCCTCACTTGTAACCCCATATCTCTATAATAAAATAAAATTTAATAATAATAAAAAAGAAACTTTTTGAGGATGTACTCCAAACAGGGATAATTCCAGAAGGAAGTGTATGAGAACCCACTGGTGTAGTTAGACCAGGTCAGCCTTCTGGGGCAGTAAGCTAGCTGGATAAGTATGAAGGAAAGATCTGGAAGTTATTTTACAAAAAGCAAATTCCTCTTTTGCAGCTTTTAAATGGTACACCTAGAACATAAGAATACAGAAAGTCAGAAAGGAAATGAATCACAAAAACCCATACAAATGTTAATCCTTCCAAAAAAGCTATTTTATAATCTGTATTATTACAAAATCAAAAAGACTTCCAGGCCAGTATATATATACACACATATATATATATACACACACAGACACTCTAAAGAGTCACTGAGTATTACTAAAAGGCTTACATAATTTTAAACTAATTTAAAATTTTAAAGATGACTTCAAAACACATAAGCAAAAATGTATATAATAAATGAAAAAACTGATAAATATTCATTATAGTGAAATATCTCTCTGAAAAATTGATAGATCAAGTAGAAAAATAAGTCAGGAAAGATAGTGCAGATTTGAGGGACAATTAACAAACCTGATCCAGTGAATATTAAAAAAATGCATCCAAAGGCTGAAGCATATATATTGTCTTCAAGCAACATTGGACATATATGAAAAACTGACAGTGTACTAAGTAAAGAAGCAATTTTCAACACACTTAAAAAAATCTTGATATTATAGTCCACATTTTCTGTC
Source organism: Tarsius wallacei (assembly GCA_963574415.1). NCBI lineage: Eukaryota > Metazoa > Chordata > Mammalia > Primates > Tarsiidae > Tarsius > Tarsius wallacei. Next base: position 16,725 of record CAUYQG010185409.1, read on the forward strand.
TATGATGTAATTAAGTTTGAAATTAACCATAAAAACACAATTGAAAACTTTATACATCTAACATGTTAAAAAGATGGCATTTAATTAATTATTATAATTCCTTAATTTATTTGACCTCATTGGTAACAAATTTAAAAAATAAGAACTGAATCATAATTGCAATAATACATATCAAAACTTGTAACTTTTGGCAAAAAAATCATCACAAGAGAGATACATTTGAAAAAAGAAAGAACACTGCATAGTTGTACATTAACAATCAAACTTAAGAGGTCACAAAATGAAAAATAGAAAAACCTATCAAAGAATTGAGAGAAAAAAATAATAATGCTAGCACTAAAAACAAAGAAATAAAAAACATAAAGGAGTAACAAGACCAAAGTTGTTTTTTTGATAAAAACTAATAAACTGAAAAACCTCTGAAACTATTGCAAAAGGAAAAGGAGTTAAACTATGTAAATATTAGGAATAATAATAATAAAAAAAGACACAAAACCAGATGTAGCCGAAAAAATAATGAAACTATCAAAACAAGTCAATGCCAGTAAACTTAAGCCATTAAAAATTTAAAAAGTCCTTTAATAATCTATTAGGAAGAAAATGTACAAATCTAAATTTTTCCATAATGTTACCAAATTGAACTATAAAAATTAATACAATAGAATACTTATGCTTACATCTTTCCCCCACACAAAAAAACTAGTCCCAAATGTTTAGAGGTAAGTTACAGTAAATGTTCAAAGAACAGAAATATTCTTATATTGTATTTTTTCAATGAATATATAAGAAAAATTCATATGTTACATGTCCAGTGTTAGCTTGTATCAAAACTTGGATGAAATTGGAGAACATCAGCTTAAGTGAACAAACACAGGAACAGAAAACCAAACACCACATGTTCTCACAAGCAGGAGCTAAACTAAGGACCTGCAAAGGCATATAGAATGGTATAATGGACACTGGAGACTCAGAAGAGAGAGGGAGAGAAGGAGTAAGGGATGAAAAATTACCTATCGAGTACAATGTGCACAGATGGGAAGGGTGGGTACACTTAAAGCCCAGACTTCTTTGCCACTATATAATGCAACCATGTAACTAAAAGCTACTTGTACCACCTTAACCTAAAAGCTATCTGTACCACCTAAATAAGGAAAAAATAAATAACTAAATCAAAAATAACAAATAAAAAAGGATTTTCACTTAATTTATCTTGCAAGTATTTTCATAAAAGTTCATAACAATTGAAAATAGCAACTAGCTCCAACTATATGCCAGGTTTTGTTCTGTCTGCGTCATGTATTGCAGCCTTAATCCTTTCTGTTAACCCTCTGAGATGGTACTGTTTTTAACCCATTTTACAAATGAGTAAACTGAGATTCAGAGAATATACACAAGATACTCAAGCTTGTACAGATATTTACATGGTAGAATCAACATTTAATATCAAGTAGTCCATATTCTTATCTTCCTCCTTAAAAAAAAATTGTACAGTATTCCATTTTATGCTTTCCATGATCTATTCAAGTAGCTCAAAATTGATGGATGTTTTGCTATTACTAGTGAGATGGTAAAAGAAATCATTGTACAAAAGTCACTTTACATATGTGTATGTATATTTTTGTGGGATAAATTTCTACAAATAAAACTATTTGGTCAAAGGGATTGTGGATTTGTAATTTTGAGAGATATCACTAAATATTATTTTATATGATGTATATTGTTTATTCTCATCAGTAATAAAGCATCTATATTTAATAGAGGTGAGTCAGCAAGTTTTTAAATTTTTGCCTACTTACAAGGTAGAAAATAGTGCCATAATGCACTTTCTAGCATTTCTTTTTTAATAAGCAAGTTTGGTCATTTAAAAAATATTTTATGAGCCTTTGTACTTTTTCTCTGTCAACTATTTATATTTTTAGTCTATTTTTCTCTTGGTCTGTTTGTCTTTCATGAAGTGATTTCTGAGGTCTTTTTATAATAGAGAAAGTATTAATTGCTAGGATATGAACTACACATATTTTTACCTATTTGTCAGTTGCGTTTTTCACTTTGCTTTTTTGTTTTGCCACACACAAATTTTTTTACCCTTGTGTGTCAAATTTATCAATTTTCTGTTTTATGACATCCAACTTTCAAATTATATTTTGAAAATGCTTTACTATCCAACGGCTATAAATGAATTAATTCATATTTTATATGCATGTACATTTGGAATTTTGCTGGTGTATAGTGTGAAACATGAGTTCAAGTATCTTTTAGAAGGCTATCCAATTGTGCTACAAGATTTACTGGGTAAAGCATTCATTTCCTCTTTGATTCGAGATGGGTTTTTTGTGTCGCCCAGACTGGAGTGCAGTGGCCGCCCCGGCCACCGTAGCCTCGACCAGCTGGGCTCCGGCGATCCTTCCACCTCAGCCTTCCAAGTAGCTGGAACCACAGGCGCGCGCTACCACGACTGGCTAGTTTTTGATTTATTGTAGAGATGAGGTCTCGCCAAGTTGCCCAGGCGGGTCCCGAACCCGTGGGCTCAGGCAATCCACTCACCTCAGCCTCCCAAGGTGCAGGATTACAGGCTGAGCCACTGAGCCTGGCTTGAGATGTTATTTTCATATGCTAGCTTTCAGAATATATTTTTATCTGTTTTTTAAAAATATTTTTGTTTAGTTTCTGTGTTTCATTGTGTTAATTACGGAATGCATATATGTTTTAATACGCAACATAATCAGTCTCTCCCATTGCTTTTTTTTTTCAATTTTGTAATCTAGTCGTGTTTTCTTATTTTCCAATAAAAATGTAGAAGTAACTCATCTAATTAAAACAAACTTCTTGGTAATTTATTGAGATAGCTTTACATTCTAATTGGAATCTCATTATATTGTATTATAAGTATTAATCCAATTTTTTGTGTCATTCAGAAGTGGTTTATTATATATGCCTTTAATTTTTCTTAACTTATTTCTACATATTTTATCTTTTCTTTTGCTATTATAGATAGGATTCTTTTTCCAATTGTATTCTCTAACAATTTATACCAATGCCTTTTTAATATCATTATCAAAATTATACTAATTACATATCAAGGTCATATTCATTTTGTTTCTTCTACATACCACCACCCAACTCAAGTACCATATCATGTGTACATTTTAGGATTGACTTTTTGTGGGTTATTAAATGACACAACATGCATACATATACTGATAGTCTTAATTTATCATTTCTGATTTTCATATTTATAATTTTTGTCTTATCTAATTTTATTATGGAGAGATTCCAGAATAATGTTAAATAATAGAGTTGATAGGAGATAATCATGTTTGTTACTGATTTCAGTGGAAAAATATCTGGTATTTGCCATTTAGAATGTTGGTCTTAGCTGGGCTCGGTGGCTCAGCCACGCTTTGGGAGGGTAAGGTGAGTGGATTGCCTGAGCCCGCGGGTTTGCCATTTAGAATGTTGGTCTTAGCTGGGCTCGGTGGCTCCCACGCTTTGGGAGGGTAAGGTGAGTGGATTGCCTGAGCCCGCGGGTTTGAGACCTGCCTGGGCAACTTGGTGAGACCTCATCTCTACAATAAATCAAAAATTAGCTGGGCTTGGTAGCGCGTGCCTGTAGTTCCAGCTACTTGGAAGGCTGAGGTGGAAAGATTCCGGGAGCCCAGCAGATGGGGGTTGTGGTAGCCGGGAGCGGGCACTGCACTCCAGTCTGGGTGACAGAAAAATTTGGTCTTTGGATCAAGATAGAGAATGCTAGGGAAAAGTCTATATACTCTTAATTAATTGTTTTTACCAAAACATTAAAAAAGTTATCAGATGACTCTGCAGCATCTGTCGTCATGATCAAGGAATTTTTCTAATGTATAATATGATTACTTAATATTGGACTATTCTTACATACCTAGAATACAGAGTGCTATTTTGAGATGTATTTTTTTAATTGCTGCCAAATTCTGCTTCCTAGTATTATACTTATAATTTTTTCCATTGATAAGCATAAGTTGTATTGGTCTGTAGTCTCCTTTTGAGGACTAACATCATCACACATGGAATTAACTAACGTTATAGTCACCTTGTAAGATCATTTTGAGAGTTTTTCTTCTCTTACTATTATTTGATGCAATCTGGGTTACATTTCATTTTAACTCTTTGAAAGTTTGGTAAAATTTATCTGTGAAACCACTTGACCTGGTGATTTAGGCGGAGCACTCTCTGACAAATTGATCTTCTATGGAAAAATGTCTGTTGAAATTTTCTAATTCTATTTATGTCTTATTTATGTATATTTATGAATCGGAGAGTGCATGTGAAGATTTGTTACATAGGTATATCACATGATGGCGAGATCTGAGCATACCACCCCCTCCACACTGGTGGGAAGCATGGTACCTGATAGGTGGTTTTGCATTCTTTATTGCTCCCCCTCTATCCCCCATTGGCAGTGCCCCGTGTCTGTTGTACCTTCCTAGTGCCTGTGTGTCCCCAGTGTTTAGCAACCTCTTATGAGAGAACTGGCAGTATTCAGTTTTCTGTTTCTGTGATAATTCTTTGAGAATTTATTTTTATAAATTCAAAATGTGTTAAAAATTATACATTTATCCTTGTTTTCAAATGTAATTTGCATAGAATTATAGTTTCTTATGGCGCATTAAAATTTGATGCATTATTATTCACCACATTTTTGAGATCAGAAGAGTGAGTTCCATTTGCACAGTTAGAAGGAGGCAGAGCTGGCCTTCAAAACCAGAACCCCGACTCATTTTTGCCCCATTTCCCTAAACCTTATTGCATGCCCACCCAGTTTTCCAGCAGCCTGTCTTGGCAGACCACTGAAATGTGAAGTGTTTGTCAGGAGCTGATAAGAGTCCTCTTAAAATAATGCTACTTTTGCTGCTGCAGCATTACAAATTCTGTCAAGTTTCCTCACTGAAGATATATTCTGGTCACTCTTTATTAAAATTAAGTAGCCTCAGTGTAGCTAAGGGTACAGTAATCAAAATGACATCCTGCCATACTGAGCTAAAGAAATTGATTTCTTCTTTAAAATAAAAAATATTAAATTAGATTTGGTTTATTTGTTGCAACCTTTGCAACAGTGTATCTGGAAGTAGCAAGTACAACTCAATACAACCAGTTACAAATTTACTTAAGAAAAAGCATCCCACAGAAATATTTGCTAACTCAGGTTTTTCTTCACCCAGCGTGGAAGGGTGCATTCCAATCAAATTCTGACTAAAAATAATAAATAGAAGCAATATATAATTTAGAGGAGACATTCTTGGAAACAGGATGGTTATGGCATGGACTCTGCCATATCAATTTATTTAAGTTTTCAGACTGACATAAAAAATTTGATTCCTGGGAGAAAAAATGTAATTGAATATCTCTTGTAAATGTAACAAAATGACCAATTCTTCTTAAACATTAGTGCCGGGCAATTTCTAATCCTGCATCCAAGAACACTGAGCACAGGATACGGTACTGTCTTTTATGAACCTGAACTTGCCATCATTTGTCATGGACTTAATTCATGAAGCTGAATACAATGATTCTATAGGGAGTCTACATTTTCTGTCGCTAACTTACCTCTCCAATACAACCGTGGACTGCTCCTGATTTTTTATTAGGCTTCAGCCACTCTGACTGGCTTTTCAGTTCCATGAACACATTAAATTTTTACCTTGGTCTTCGATGTCTTCCTCTTACTGGGATAAGCTTTTTAAAGATCTCCATATGACTGGTTCTTATCATAATTCAGATCTCAGCTAAAATGTCACCTTCCTAGACATGTCTTTCCCAGCCATACCCGCTTTTCTGCTGCAAAAAAGATAAGTGACAAAGACCTACAGTGGACATTGGACTTCTGGAGCATATTTAAAATAAAATAAATGGAGTTTTGAATATAGAGTAGAGAATATACAAATCTCTGACTTGGCAATGTTTTTGGAATGAGAAAGATTTACAATTGAGAATAATCTATTTTAAATGACTTTAGCAAAAGTATTAGGTTCTTTTATAAACATTAATCTCACATTAATCTCACAAAACTATTTTAAAGCATCAATGTAAAAGGCTTATATAAGAGAATAAAGATATGTTTAGAATTATAAAAACTTTTTATGTTGTATAATATTTATTACAAATATTTCTAAATTGATCTGCATTACATTGTTCATCTATTTTAAGGCCTTACATTGGAAATGCACAGAAATTTTGATGAGGACTTCAAAAGGCATTTAATTCATCCAAATATGATCCAGCCAGACAAAGATTGCATCATATCTATATGCATTGTTAGCTTTTATACAAAATTTTTTTACTTGTTCACATAAAAATGTTTTTACTATCCTTGTTCATAACTATAACAGTTCATATTATATATACTTGCTTAAATTAATATTATCCACCTTCAGTGCAAAGAAATCCCTAATTGTACATTTAATTAGTTCAATTCAACTCACCTTTGTTAAGCATATATGTTATATATCCGGTACTGGGCTAGTGTCAGGGGTACATAGACACGTTTTCCTTACTCTCAAGTTGTCCATGGTCTAATGGAGGAGAATGAAGCCTAAAGTAATATCTGTAATGCCTTCCAGTGAGTGTCATGACAGATGTGTTCACAGGGACAGAGCTGCACATAGGGGCCTATTTTATCCAGACTGAAGGGGTTGAGGGAGGGGAATGTTGCAGAGAGAAAAGATGGTCTGAACTGAGTGTCAAAGAATGGCAAAGACTGAAACAATTGGCTCTGGTTTGTTTAGTGTGGGGAGAGGAAAAGGATCAATAATCCAGAATGAGGGAGCAACTTGAACACAGACTGAAGGTAAGAGACAACTTGATGTGTGCTGAGAATTGCAGCAGCTCTATGTTGCTGAGCATCATTGCCATAGTTCTTGACTTTTTCATTCTAAGTTTGGAAGACTGTATAGTGATTAAGGCAAATCAGAATTAAATCATACTAGTTGTCTGACATACTCATTGTTTGACTCAGGGCAAATTATATATCTTTGTTAAGTCTCACTTGCATCATCCATAAATAAGGTTAAGAATTATTGATTTCTGGGGTGATCATGAGGATTAAAAGAGATAATGTGGATTTACGATGGTGCTTAAAACACAATAAGTTCTCAAATAATAGTATCCTTGACCATGTTCATGTTAGTATTCCATATGGTTGATGCCAAAGTATGGGTATTTTAGGAGCTGCTCAGAGGATCATGATAGGAATGTCAAGATCATGGATACTTGTACTATGTAAACCAGAATTTATGTTTCTCTTTTATGACTATAGCTGATATGGTTAAAATGTGATTTTTAACTTGAATTGTGTTAATAATTTTAACTTGAAAAAGACTCTATAAAAGTCTGCCAAAGTCTGTTTTACTAAAAACAACAGTAATGTTACTTTCCCTTTGTATTTTACTGTTTCAAAGCACTTTCACATAAAACCTGAGAAAATTATGTGAGAAGAGCACTGAAATTAGTCCCATTTGATAGTGAATCAATCAAGTGATATCAATAAATTAATCAAAATCTACATATTTTGGCTCACTGTGAGTCTTGCTCTATATACATTAATCCTATCATTTTTATGAGAACCTTAATATTGCATGGATTTATGATTCTTGTTTGGCACTATTTATGTTTCCAGCACAAGGTGATATACAGTTATGCAAAACCATTCTATCATGTATAACAGATCACTGGTATTTGGTGACTAAATTGTATCGAAGGTGTATCTTCTACAGATGGGTACACCGATGCTAAAAGATAAACACAAGCCACAGCAGCTTAAAGATTACAAAACAAGAACTTTTAGTTTGCACTTGCCTTAAACTATCTCTAATTTCCACTATGACAAATATTAATGGAGCATCTGTTATGTGCAAGGTCCTATGCTAATTAGAAATAAAACAGACAAATATGATTGTCAGTCTTAATAGAGAGCTGTTAGGAGTTTAGATAGGAAAACAAATAGCTATAATAGGCTATATAAAATTTGTATAGCTCTCTAATTTTAGAGCTATGTAAAAATTCTGTGAAGCAAGTGCCACAATGTGGGAGGTCTAATAATTGGAATGAAGAAGAGGCCTTATTCAGTGTGTGTGATCATAAAAAGCTTGTAACAGAGTCAATGTTTAAGAAGACTCTTGAAAGACAGACTCCACACGGGGAACTGGGAGAAAGGAATAGCCCCCAAAACATAGCAGCTGAAAAGAAATGCATTGGAAGAGAACCCACCTAGATGGACTAGAGCATAAAGTTAGAGAATTATGGAGAAGAAAGTAGGGCTGGATGTTGGATAAAATATTGTGAAGGATAAGGGTGAAGAAATTTTACTTGATTGCTTATGTAATAGGGAATCAGTGCACTTTCTAAGAAGGAGTGGGATGTGTGGGGTAATGACTGGATCTGATATATTTGAAGATCACACAACAGATCATTGAGGAGAGGTTTGAGGGAGAGGAGGAAGATATGCTACGAGGCTATTTCAACAGCATGAATCAGGGCAGTGCACTTGGGAATAGAAAGGACAGGATTGAGGCCTGGGACTTTGGAGAAATGGTAGTCATATGACTTCATAAATTACTAAATGAAGAGGTGAGAATGGGAAAGAATGGAAGGTCAATACAAGGCTTCTAGCCCTGGCGACTACAATAACATAACGTCTCATTGGGAAAAAAAAAAAAAAAGAGCAAATGGGAAGTGACAAGGTGCTACCCATTCCTCACCTCACTGACCAATTTTATTCATTCTGTGCATCCCATCATCTTAGAAGGCCGGGATCTCCTTTCTCCATTACCAAGTTGTGCATCTCTCCCAATGCTTGGAACATGTCTAAAATGTGAGGACTTTCCTAAATAAAGGAAGAGATTTCTTTATTCAGCATTATCACTGAATGCTTCAAACAATGAAGCAGGTAGAAAGTAGATGGGGGAAGGATTTGATGAATTTCATTTTGGAAATGTCAAGCTTATTTTATTTAATTATATTTGGGGAAATTTCTGAAAATTAATGCATGAATTTTTACCTTAAATGTCAGGTGGTTCGGTTGCCTCAACTATTGCTGACTGTGTGTGATCATCAATTGATTAGAATTGAGATGTCCGGTCAGAGGCAGGAGGCCAGCAGTATGACATTCCTACTTCACAACTCCAAAGACTCTTCTCCATAGACAGACTGGCAAATGAAGGATTATCCATTGAGGTATCAATCTACTTTTAGCAATTATTGCAAATGCATGTTTGGATCTCCGCCTGTTTTTACACAACGCCAAACTAACTACCACACTGCATGATATAACAAAAGATACTTGGAGTTAATTTTATAATCAACATAAAACCAAAAAGAATTATTAAGAGGAAAAAAACCTGATTAGACCTTCCTACGAAATAGCAGCAACCAATAAACCTAATTATCTGAATTAACTGTAAAAATAGAAAAAAATGTATAAATGTAGCTTCTACTGTGTACCGGGTATTTTAACACACACATCTTATTTGGTTTTCACAACTCCTCAAATTGAATATCAGTATTGTCTTTCCGTTTTTGGTCAGAGTGGTTAAACAAATTGCAGAAAATAACATGTCGATTAATGTCTCAAGCTAAGATTCCAACCCAATCCTGTTGGATTCCAAAGTCCATGTTTTTTCCATCCCTAAATATTATCTCAAGTTTGAACCTAGGACAACCTAGGAGTACAAATGCGAATCAAATAATTTTAAAATTATAAAGCATAATGCAAATGTGATAGGGATTATTATAGTATCTTCTAAGTGGTTTAGAGACACTTTCTTCCTGTACACAAGCCAATATCCCTCTAAACGATTTGACTTCTTTAATCTTATAATTTTATATTATGCTGAAACTTGCAGCTTCTAAAGAGTTAAAGAAAAGCGTTTTAAACTAAGGAATTCACTGAGCCTATGCTGTGAGCTCAAATATCATACAATATCATGGATCACAGAAAAACTAGAAACCTATGAAAAGTTGAGGTATTTTTTAAGAAGAGAGAACAAACAGAGATGAAACCTACCCATGAACAAGCAAGACAACATTATTTGCATTACTGAATCTATATCCACTCATGTGCATTAATTGACAAAAATGTAGTGTTGAGACAATTTCCCTAGGACAATAGTAGTTATTTTTAAAATACACCAAATTTTATGTTCTATTAGCACTTCCAGTGAACCTTAATCTGACAGTCTAGCGGTAACTCAGCAAGCTACTTAGAGGCTGAAATTGTTCCAAGGTCAAAGCATCAGAATCTCCAGAATCAGAATCTCCAGGTGCTAAGGTTGTCTCAAGAATAACTCTAGGTTCAACTAACTTCAGGATGTGAGGCACTCATGTGTATTTGTTCCAAATTTATAAGTAAAATTGCTTATAATTATGTTTGACTTTTATTCATTGGGTAAAGTAGCTCCAACAAGGCTAGAAGATTATGGTATAATCCCTACTTGGGCTATTTAATATCCAAAAATGTTAAAGAAGAAACAAATCCTAAACCTGGCTAGCCCTTGTGCTTAATAGACCTTGAGCCCTTCTTATTCACCCCCTTATCCTACCATATGCATCTCCATGTCTGAGTAATTTCATCCAAAATAATGTCATTCTCCTTCTGGGTATCATTTTTTCCAACTGTGACCCCAAAGGGGTCCTTCCAGCTGTGACCCAAAAGGGGTCCTTTTCAGCTGTTAAAGCCTAAGAATTCCAAGTTTCCCCACAAATCTCTAGACTTTAGCTAGCTAAAGATCCTAACATGGTGACATGGGGCCAGCATCATAAACTTAGTTTTCTTAGCCGTAAAATGGGAATAATAATAATAGGACATGCCTGCTAGGCACTGAAGAGAGGATTTAATGAGATAGTGCAGGTAGGAAGCTCAGTGCAGTACTTATGGCAAACAAAATGCCCAATAAAAATTGCTGTTATTATTGAGATTATCCTGGGCAGATTGGGGTGGCTCGTACCTGTAATCCTAAAACTTTGAGAGGCCCAGGCAGGAGGATTTCTTGAGACTAAAACCAGTCTGGGCGACATAGCAAGAACCTTTCTCTATTTTTTTCAACAAATAAATAAATAATCACAAATACATATATAATAAAATAATGTTAATTGGTGTTAGCCTATGCTTTTGAAGTCCCACGGATAATTTTAAGGAGGGTGTGAAGGTGTGGGCTCTTCAACTTTAGTACATTTCAAGGATTTTGAATCTACCTGAGTGAGAAATACTTTAATCTTTCAATTTTTCTTCAGACACTTGTTGAATTACACAAGCACATACATACACACACACATCTCCCAAGGACAAATTTTGACTCCCAATGACAGTAATTTCTACATAGACTTTAATCCATAAAGAGGTAAAGAAACATTTTTCCTAGCTGTCGCTTAATTAGCAAGTGGTGTTTTTCACAATGGAGTTTGTGACTGAGGATATGAAGCAACATTTTTGTTCTGTCTCCTTCCTAATTCTTTCCAACGTTGCTACCTATGGCCAGCGTGGAATAAGAAGCATCTTCCTGTTGGGCTGGGTGGCTCAGCCTGTAATCCCAGCAGTTTGGGAGGCCAAAGCGAGTGGATTGCCTGAGCCTGCAATTTGAGACTAGCCTGGACAACTTGGCGAGACCACGTCTCTACAATAAATAATTTTTTAAAAATTAGCTGGGCATGGTAGTGTGCGCCTGTAGTTCTGACTACTTGGAAGACTGAGGTGGAAGGATCGCTGGACCCCAGCAAGCTGACACTGGGTTGGCCATGAGTGTGCCACTGAGCTCCAGCCTGGGCGACGGAGTGCAACTCCAACTCAAAAAAAAAAAAATCTTCCTGGTGCTAAGCTATATATTTTATGATGTTTGCTTTCTTAACTCCACGTAGATCCAGTTGAAATATCAAGTTTTATGCTCGTGGACATCTAATTAAATTTTTAAATGGGACTACTGCTGGAGGCCAGCTCCGGTGAACGGGGTCTGATGCGGGTGGAATCGGGAATGGCAAAAAGAAAAAGACAAAAACGACAGGAATCTTCTTCCTGGGGAGAGCTCAAGGCTCTGCCAATTTTTATTTATTTTTCACAAGCTTATATAGTTTTCTGCACTCACAAATGTATCCTATGTTGCCGACCAAACACCTATGTACATCGTCTTTGCACTCAAAATAAAGTTGACCTTTAACAATTACTATCGGCTTCCTTCCTGTTGACTCTGTGTCATTCATGTGTTTTAAATCAATGAACAGCAACTGCTGTCATTCATATTTTTCAGTCAATAAACAGCAACTGCTGCCATTTATATTTTTCAATCAATGAACAGCAACTGCTTTTCCCTTTCTGCCATTCATGTTTTTTAATCAATGGGCAGGAACTAGACAGCAGTTACTATCTCATCCACAGATGATGTTTTTCTTAAACTAAACATTTGTGAACATCCTGA
>CAUYQG010185411.1:0-41244 GCA_963574415.1 Tarsius wallacei
GACAAAATGAGACCTGTCTCAAAAAAAAAAAAAAGGAATTTGTAGAATAATATGTAGAATATCAACATAGATAGAGAATGGAAATCTGAGAGAAGAAATTTCCCAAATTTAGCAGTGGCCCCTACTGGGGAACAGCATAGACATGCTGGAAACAAAGCATGTCTTCCTTTCACTGAATATAACTTGTAACCTTTGAGATTTTTACAGCAAATATGTAGAAACTTTATGTTCATAAAACCCTTTAAAATAGAAACTTCTATTTACTGTGCCCCTAACTACCTAGCCCTGTCAGGTGCAGGGGCCACAGAGTCAAGGCACTGTTAGGGTTGTTAGGACCCCAATCCTTTTAGGGAAGTGATGGGTATAAGTGAGTGGTGGCAAGTTCTTGTCAGTTTCTTCTCTGCAGGATTGAGTTCAGGGAGGGCAGGGACTGGTTAGGCCTTCACCTCTATCTGGTGCCAGCTCGGGATTGGTATTTGATGAAATCAGGATGTGTCTACCAAACGCTGAGATAAAGACTCTGTTAGAATTTTTTTGTGAGTCAGAGTCTTACTCTGTCACCCAGGCTGGAGTGTAGTGGCATGCTCACGGCTACCGCAGCCTTGACCTGCTGGGCTCAGGTGATCTGCCTCATCCTTCCAAGTAGCTGGAACCACATACCACACCTGGTTAATTTGTTTTGTTTATTGTAGAGAAAAGGTCTCACCAAGTTGCCCAGGCTGGTCGAATCCCTGGGCTCGGGCAATCTTCTTGCCTCTGCCTCCCAAAATGTTGGGATTGCAGGCATGAGTCACCATGCCCAACTGGCTCTGTTAGTACTTACTAGACTTCCCCAGCGTGTTAAAGGAGGAGGCAGCACGGAGTGTTCAAGGGACACTGATGGTGCAGGGTGTAAGGACATGAGGCAAAGGACAAAGCTACAGAGGAGGAGGGAGAGTTGAAGATGTGGAGACTTCTGGTTCACAGAATAAAGGAGGGACCTGGACAGCTGAGGCAGGCACTGCTGGTCTACACTTGCTGTTCAATGCCAAGTGTGAAGGTGGAATGGGCTCACCAGAGCTGGCCACGTTCCAGGGAGGCTGGAGCTCTCAACTTGGAGGTGAAAATATTAAATGATGACAACACACACACTACATGGGCCATTGGTTGGCCAAATTCATACCTTGAGTCTCTGCATTGCAGAAAAAATGGTGACATACTGGATGTGTTGGGTCACTAGTAGAGATTCAGAAATGGGTGACACAGTCCAGACAGGTTCTGAGAAGGCCTCCCAGGTTTCGCCCCACAGAATTAAAGCAATAACTCAGATCTACCCCATGTGACATATTTCATAGTACTTAAAGGATGTCCTCACTGTTCTAAGGTCTACATATCCCTTTTTCAGAGAGGAAGGAACAGGTTCAGAGAGGTGTAGAGATTGGACTCAGGCACACAGCAATTGAGTGTGGAACTGATTCCATCTGATTCCAAAGTCCTGGAAGTCCCCCTGGCCTGAGATACAATGATGACGATGAACATTTAGTATGTGTCAAATGTTTTTCTAAGATGAAAGCTCTTACCCTGGGGTTCAGAATTCAGAGAATCCATAAACTTGGATGGGCAAAAAATGATATTTTCATTTTCACTAACCTCTAACCAAATCTACCATTTTCTTCTATATAAATTGAAGTAGTAGCAGTATCTTTAGCTTTGTCGCCAATAGAAATCACAGACATCTTCATATCAAGGTGTAGTTATTGCAAGTATCTCAAAATACTTACATTCATAACTATGTCAAAATCATGGTAGTTATTAACCCACCACCACATCACACCTGGTCCCCCTCTGAGGCAGTTCAGACTCCTGTGATGTAGCTGCCCTTCTTGGGCCCCTCTGTGCCCAGCAGTGGTTCAGTGAACAAATGGTGTATCTGCCATTCCCGCAATGCTTCTCCCCTACTCCTGCATTCTGTCTTCAGCTGTTTGCTGGTCAAATGTGAGAGAAGGTGAGCTAAAGACCACCCACAGTTTCATGTTCTTTTTTGTTGTTGTTTTGTTTGAGTTGGAGTCCCACTCTGTCACCCAAGTCGGAGTGCAATGGCATGCTCACAGCCACCACAGCCTCAACCTGCTAGGCTCAGGCCATCCTTCTGCCTCAGCCTTCCAAGTAGCTGGAACTATAGGTATGTGCCACCATGCCTGGCTAAATTTTTGATTTACTGTAGAAATTCGGTCTCGCCAAGTTGCCCAGGCTGTTCTCGAACCCATGAGCTCAGGCAATCCTCTCACTTTGGCCTCCCAAAGTGCTGGGATTATAGGCATGAGCCACCGCGACTGGCTGGTTTCATGTTCTTATTCAAGCTCAGCAACACACACCGAGGTCATTAAAAAAAAAAGGTAACTTTAATTTGCCAGTCTTGTTATTTAATATTAATAGACATATTACTATATCATAAATTTGTGTATTTAAATATATTTTTGATAATTGTTGTCCTTGTAGTTCTAAGCATTTTGTGCTTTTATTCTATTTTATTTTTAGTTGGCGTCTCACTCTGTCACCAGACTGGAGTGCAGTGGCTGCTCCCGGCCACTGCAGCCTTGACCTGCTGGGCTCCGGCTCAGCCTTCTGAGTAGCCGGAATTACAGGCATGCGCTACCACGCCCGGCTGATTTTTTGATTTACTGTAGAGATGAGGTCTTGCCAAGTTGCCCAGGCGGGTCTCCAACCCGCGGGCTCAGGCAATCCACTCACCTCAGCCTCCCAAAGCGTGGGATTACAGGCTGAGCCACCCGAACCCGGGTGCATTTTGTGCTTTTAAAAGCATTATTCTGAGAAAGGATCCATAGGTCTCACCAGATGCCAAAGGGTTTGCAGTGCAAATAAAAGAAGGGGCCTAAAACCCCCAGTTCTAAGGGTTTTTGAAGTATTCACTCACATACTCTGCATAGCTGCCCTCTGAGCTAGGGGCTATTATATCTGTTTTACAGACCAGGAAACTGAGGCACAGAGGTTCAGGTCAGCCCCAGGTCACATAGCTAATGAGAGCTGAGACACCCACAGGCCTGGCCCCTATCTCTGTGCTTTGCCTCTGGCTTACAGCTCCCTTTGCGGCCCCTTCTAGAGGAGCCCGAGGGTCAGGGTCTCACCCTGCCATATAAGCCCAGTTTTGAGTGGGATCTCAGGCCATCTCTGAGGTCACAGGAGTCATACATCAGAGGCACTGCCTCCTGGCCCGGTGCCCAGCTGCCAAAGGCCAGGGATGCCTGAAGGGCGGGGCAGGAGGCGGGCAGGCGGTGAGCCAATGACTGTCGCGGCTCTTCACCTGGCTGGTCACGTGGGCCAAGGTATGCAGTCGCTCCGCCCAGGTCCTAGCCTGGCCCCTCCCCAGGCTTGGGCTCTGGGAGCGGAAATTCCTGCGCGGGCGGGACAGAAAGGGCGTCAATCTGAACAGTGCTGGCCCGGAGCTGGCCCATGGAGCCCGTAGAGACCTGGCCCCCGGGGAAGGTGGCAGCCTGGCTGAGAGGTAAGTGGGGTTGGGGCAGAGTTGGGCTCCAGGGGGGCTAGGTATGGTGTTCTGCTGGCAGAGGAACAGGAAGAGGAAAAGGAAAAGAACCAGCCGAGTCTTTCAGTCGATTAGTCAGTCAACAAGTATTTATAGAGCGTCTGCCGTGTACTAGGTACTGTGTTGGACAGAGGGATAGACAAGATGACTCCAGAGGGGCTCCCCCATCGCCACAGCATCCCAAGAGGCTGCCAGGATGGCGATGGGGAGGCGGCGGTGGTGTCTTGAAAACTTTAGGGAGGCCGGGCAGGCCCACGCCCACTGTTATCTCCCTCATCTTCCTTGGCCCCAGGGCCCTGTGGGCCGTAATTAAACCCATTTTCTGAAGCAGAAACTGATATACAGAGCCAGGAAGTGATTTGTCCAGTCTAGGAACAGGTCCTGCCCTGATGTCTTTTCCCCTCTCCCCACCCCAAGGCTTCCAGTGAGAAAAGCAGCAGCCCCAGCCAGACTGAAAGGGTTGCCACAGCTACACCCTTGGGCTTCCTTCCAAGGGGACATGCTCTCCAGGCTTTGTGAACCCAGACAGGTGGGAAACAACACAGACTGAGACAGACTCAGAAAAGTGAGGGGCTCCTGACCCCACAGCTGGGAGCAGGGAGTTAGGACACCCCTCCTGGAGTGGGGAGCTGGAGCACCCTGGGGGCAGGCTCAGAGGGACCAGCCTGGGAAGGGCAGGGATTTGCGGCTAGAGTCAGACTCCCAGGCTGGCTTGCAGGTCCAGGTCCACCATTTGCCAGCTCTGTGACCACAAGTCTCCATTTTTCTATGAAATGTAAAAGGCAACTGACCTCATGAAGTGGACAAAATGAGACAATCATGGCAAGGCTGGCACTCGTAGCGCCCTGTCTGGGTCTGTCAGGAGGGCGGCAGCTCAACACAGTCACTATACGTATGTGGAAGGAAGTTGTTCAAGGCCCACAGTCAGGAGTAACATAGTGCTCTTAATGTCACACAGGGAGTGAGGGAGCGCTATTGATCACACACACATTTTACAATGAAAGGCCTGGCTCCGGAGGGGAGGAGCTACTTAACCTCTGTTTGCGTCAATTTTCCCATCTGTAAAACAGGAATAACAACAGTCCCTACCTCCAGCAATGTGAGGACCAAATGTGTTAACATGCGTAAAGCCCTTAAAACTTTGCTTAGCACATAGTGAGCACTCAATTGATTCTGTTCTTACACTTGAGTGTCTACCTTGTGCTAGGCGCAGACTAGGGGTTAGAGAGGAAAGGTTATTTAAAGCCTGATCTTTGAAGAGCCTGTAATAAAGTGGGAAAGTCCGATGTTCAAGTGCAGGGGTTTATGTAGGCTTAGGGGACAGTGGGAACAAGAGGGGAGTTATGGAGGGCTTCCTGGAGGAATTAGATAATTCTAGATAGAAAATTAGATAGAAAAGGATGTGAAGGAGCTGGAAGAACAGTCCAGGCAAGAGGAATAGCACATGCAGGGACCCTCAGGTAAAAGAGTATTCTAGAAGCTGCAAGGAGTTAGTGCTTTGCGTCTGAAGTGAGTTCCCTTGAGTTCAAGGGGCTGTGCAGGACATGATGCTGGAAAGGCAGGTGGTGGCTTGATCATAAAGGGCCTGTAGATCAGAGGTCCCCAATCCCCGGGTCACCTGTTCGGAACCAGCAAGAGATGAGCAGCAGGCAAGTGAGTGAAGCTTCATCTGTATTTACAGCTGCTCCCCATCGCTCGCATTACCGCCTGAGCGCCACCTCTTGTCAGATCAACAGTGACATTATATTCTCATAGGAGCACAAACACTGTTGTGAACTGTGCATGTGAGGGATCTAGAAATAAAGTGCACAATAAATGTAATGCACTTGAATCATCCTGAAACCACCCCCCCACCCCACCATCCATGGAAAAATTGTCTTCCATGAAACTGATCCATGATGCCAAAAAGGTTGGGGGCCACTGCTATAGATCATGGTAGAATCTGGCAATACTAATATGATAGCTGGTATTGACTGTCTGCATGAACCAGACAGTGGGCCAAGTGCTTGACATATGTCATTTAGTACCCACATGAATGGTACTAATGAAGGTAGGTACTTTCATTAATCCCATTTTACAGGTGAGAAAACTAAGGCACAGAGTAGTTCTCTGACTTGCTCAGGTGTCAGCACGCAGGTCTCCGTGACTCTGAAGCCCCTTGTTCTTATCCCCTTATCACTAGTACTCAGACTTAAGGGGGCATCAAAATCACATGCAGGATTTGTTAAAGACTGCTGGGCCCTACCCCTGAGTTTTGGATTCAGCAGGTGTGAGTGAAGTCTGAAAATCTGTATTTTTTTTTTTTGAGTCAGAGTCTCACTTTTTCACCCAGGCTGGACGGCCACTGCAGCCTCAACCTACTGGGCTCAGGTGATCCTTCCACCTCAGCCTTCCTAGTAGCCGGAACTACAGGCACGCACTACCACAGCTGGCTAATTTTTTGATTTATTGTAGAGATGAGGTCTTACCAAGTTGCCCAGGCTGGTCTCAAGCCTGTGGCCTCAGGCAATCCTCTTACCTCTGCCTCCCAAAGTGCTGGGATTATAGGCATGAGCCACTGTGCCCAGCCTGAAAATCTGTATTTCTAACAAGTTCTCCAGTGAGGCTGCTGCAAGTCTGGGGACCAACATTTGAGAGCTACTGCTCTTTCTTTTTTTTTTTTTTAATTGGAGTATCACTCTGTCGCCCCGGCTGGAATGCAGTGGCACGTTCCCGGCCACTGCAGCCTCGACCTGCTGGGCTCCGGTGATCCTTCCACCTCAGCCTTCCAAGTAGCTGGAACTACAGGCGCACACTATCACGCCCAGCTAATTTTTGATTTATTGTAGAGACGAGGTCTCACCAAGTTGCCCGGGTGGGTCTCGAACCCACGAACTCTGGCTATCCACTTGCCTCGGCCTCCCAAAGTGCTGGGATTACAGGCTGAGCCACCGAGCCCGGCCTACTGCTCTTTCTTACCCAGCTTTTCAAATTGGTCCTCATCTGACAGCCTGGGCATCAGGGTTGTCATTAGGGACAGGTTGGAGAGAAAAGGCTTTGCGGGAGTGAAGAACTGCCCTGAAAGGTCATGATACCTTTGTTTCCCGCCACACTGGCTCCTGCTCTCCCTCCAGGACTTGATGATTCTCTGCAGGACTATCCCTTTGAGGACTGGGAGCTGCCTGGAAAGTATCTGCTCCAGCTCTGCCCCCACAACCTGGAGGCTCTGACTGTGTGGCCTCTGGGACACCAGGAGCTCATCCTGGATGCAGTGGAACAGCTCCAGGCCCTGGTGAGTGGAGGCTGACCACCCTGGTTGCTGCTTCTACAACTGGGGTTGCTGATGGGGACTGGCTGCTGCTGGGAGGTGACCTGCTCCCTTCTTGGCACAGAGCTCCAGGCTACAGACAGAGAACCTACAAAGCCTGACAGAGGAACTGCTGGAGGGTACCCATGCCTTCCAGAGCTTGGTCCAAGGCCACCTGGAGGATTGTGCTGAGACCCCTGTCGATATCCTCAGTGCGGCCGTGGAGGTGGTGCACGAGGCCCGTGCTCTCCTCTTCTGGCTCAACAGGTATCTGGGTTGGGGTGACTGGTGCGGGGACCCTTCTTATTCTTGGCCTCCTCCAGGGCCTGAGGAAGGAGGAGATCCTGACTCTTGTTCAGATGTAGCAGAGCAGGGCAAAGAGGTTAGTCAGTCTGTTCAGGGGTACTGGGATGCCTGGGGTCCCACCTCGTTCTTTAGCTTGTAATCATAACCATCTTATCAATAACCATTGAATGGTGAGATTCCCCAGCCCCTTCACTGGCTGTTGCTTGCCCTATAGGTCCCACCTCAAATGCCACCTCCTCAGGGAGGCCTTCCCTGTTATATCTCAGAGATTTGAAGTTTCACAACACTCATTAAAGTCCACATTAAATCGTTATTGATGTAATTATGCATACTTTAATGTCTGTCTCCCCAGTGCCTAGAACAGGGCCTGGTACATAGTAGGCACATGAAAAATAAATCCTTCCAGGTACAGTGGTTCACATCTGTAATCCCAGCACTTTGGGAGGTGGAAGTGAGAGGATTGCCTGAGCTCAGGGGTTTGAGACCAGCCTGAGCAACATGACAAGACCTCATCTCTACAATAAATAAAAAAATTAGCCAGGCATGGTGGCACATGCCTGTAGTTCCAGCTACTTGGAAGGCAGAGGCAGAAGGATTACCTGAGCCTAGCAGGTCGAGGTTGCGGCAGCCGTGAGCGTGCCACTGCACTCCAGCCTGAGCGACAGAGTGAGACTCCGACTCAAAATAAATAATCCTGTGTGGCTGGGCTTGGTGGCTCAGCCTGTAATCCCAGCACTTTGGGAGGCCGAGACGAGTGGATTGCCTGAGCCCACGGGTTCGAGACCAGCCCGGGTAAGTTGGCGAGACTTCGTCTCTACAATAAAAAATCAAAAATTAGCCAGGCGTAGTAGTATGCACCTTAAGTTCTGGCTACTTGGAAGGCTGAAGTGGAAGGATTGCCGGAGCCCAGCTGGTCAATGCTGGGGTGGCTGTGAATGTGCCACTGCACTCCAGCCTGGGCAACAGAGTAAGACTCCAACTCAAAAAAAAAAAAAAAAAATCCTGTGCTAGGCTCTTTAGATGTGTCAGTCATTTCCTTTACTCCATACTGGACCCATGAGAGCAGGTAATATCCCCAAGTTGCAGATGAGTAGTTGGCACTGAGTGGTTGGCACAGTCTCTTAACCACTGCACCATCCTTCCCCTACCAGGTACCTCTTCTCCCACTTAAACGACTTCTCAGCCTGCCAGGAGATTGGAGACTTGTGCGGGGAGCTGGGCCAGGCCCTGCAGGAGGTAGGAGAACCAAGGGCCAGCCTTGGCCGGTGCCCTAGAGACCAAACTGGGCTGGAGCTTTTTATAACTTGTGAATCAGCCCAGGATCAGGTGTGAGGGCTAGGACAAGCGAGGCAAGAAGAGAGGACGCCCGGCAACTGGGTACAGGGCTGTGGGGCCTGGGGTCTCCTAGCTGGCAGGGGAAACTGTGGAAGTTTGACACTTAGGATAGGGCAGGAGGGGAAGGCATGTGTGGTGACTTCCAGGGGCCGGGTGTTGGAGGGATGAGCCCTTGGGGTTGAAACTCTAAGGCCCTGTAGTTCTGCGCAGGGGGCCAATGTAGGGGCAGCAGGGAGGGACTGTGGAAAATCCCAGAGACGGCAGCCCCCTCACCGCCCTCGCTCAGGGAGGCCCCTGCTCTCTCATTCTGCTTCCAGGACTGTTCACCAGCCGAGAAGGAGAGCACAGTCCTGAGGATCGTGAGTCTGTGGGGGTGAGAGGGGAGTGGGGCTGGGGGATCAGGCTCAGGCTCTACAACCTGCTTTCTTCCCCCAGTGCAGCCACGTGGCTGGGATCTGCCACAACATCCTGAGCTGCAGTCCTGAGGAGCTGCTGGTACAGAGGGCCGTGCTCGAGCGGGTACAGCTAGACGATCCTTTGGTGAGCCCCGACCTCTCAACTCTCACTTTAACCCCTTGGCAGCCTTGCCCAGGCCCTGAAATATCCCACAGAATACCGTGCTGCTATGACTGAAAAGCCTTTTTGTACAAATGTTAAAATGGAAGCCCCCAGTGGACTTGCCCAGGGTCTCCCATGGCTCTGTAAGCCTGAGGGGCTGCACTGCTGTGATCCCAGGTGGCACGTTCCAGCCCTGGGACACAGTCCTGGCAGGGGCTCAGGGGCAGGTTAGGAGAAAGGGAGTGGACATGAACTTTTCTGCTTTAATCTTTTTTTCTTTTTTTTTTTTTTTTAGTCAGTTTCTCCCTGTGTTGTCCAGCCTAGAATGCAGTGGCACGGTCATAGCTCACCACAGCCTTGACCTCCTGGTCTCAGGCAATCCTTCCACCTCAGCCTCCCAAGTAGCAGGAACTATAGGCACCCCACCATGTCCAGCTAATTTTTAAGGTTTTTTTTTTTTGTAGAGACAAGGTTTCACTATGTTGCTCAGGCTGGTCTCGAACTCCTGGGCTCAAGTAATCTTCTTGCCTTGGACTCCCAAAGTGCTGGGATTATAGGCATGTGTCATCGTGCCTGACCTTGCTTTTTAATCTTTGATCAGTTTGGGGAAACCAGAGCCTCTTATTCCTTCAGGAAAGTTGCTGAGAAGCTGGTACCTTACAAATCAGTGGCCCCAGCTTCCCTCTGGCCCTTATCAGAGGAGAAGGCAGAGGCCCAGAGGGGTGCAAAGTCACATGGCAAGTTGAAGCGGTGCCGCTTGGGGTCAGTTGTTTCCCCAGTTCCATCTACCTTAGAGCCCTGCTGCCCCCAACCCCCTGGTGACTGTAGCCTCTGCCTCTGCAGGGCCTGGAAATCCATACCACCAGCAACTGCCAGCACTTCGTGTCCCAAGTGGGCCCCCAGGTGAGAACCCCACCCCTTTCTCAATGGCCCATCCCCAAGGCCCTCTCACCAGCCAAGCCAGCCAAGCCAGCATCAGGCCCCATTCCCTATACCAGGTCCACGCCGACTCCCAGCTACAGATTCTGCCTGGAGACGAGGTCATCCAGATCAACGAACAGGTGGTGGTGAGTGAGGACAGGGCTGTGGGGAACTGAGGGGCATTTGAGAAGGAGTCAGGGCTGGTGGGTGGGGAAGGCAGCCAAGGGATCTGTCCCTTAGGAAGACCAGGGTTGTGGGAGCTGCTGTCCACGAGGTGAGCCAGCACAGGTGGGTTAGTACAGCCTCCCCAGAGCTGAGGTGAACGGATTCATGGAGGCCCCCTGGAGGTGGATGAGAGGAGGCGGAAGCATGAGACTCGAGGAGGGCCCATTGTCTCTGCCCATCCCCTGCCCTGTCCTCCAGGTGGGCTGGCCCCATAAGAACGTGGTGAGGGAGCTGCTACGGGAGCCAGCCAGGGTCAGCTTAGTGCTGAAGAAGATCCCAGTGCCAGAGACGCCCCCACAGGTACCCACACCATGCATGCCTTCCCCTCCTGCTCTCTCCTAAGTGTCAAAATTCTTGAGCTTCGCCTGCCAGCTAGGAGACCCCAGGTCCCATGGCCTTGTATCCAGTGGCTGGGCATCCCCTCTTCCTGCCTTGCTTGTCCCTGCCTGCCTCACTTGCTTTCAGACCCCTGTCTCAGCTCCATCACCCTGTTTCTGGTTGTTCCCCAGACACCTCTGCAGGCCCTGGACTCCACACACTTGAGGAGCCAATTGCAGTCTCTGGTCCCACCATCTCCCAGGTAAGAGGTTCTGCCCCTGGGTGTATCTTGGAAGAGACCATGGGCTCTTATCTCCCCTTGCCTTCTCCAGGGCCCCATCCGAAGACATCTTTGCCTTTGACCTGACTTCAAACCCTGGGCCCAGCCCTGCCTGGACAGGTAGTTTCAAAGTCCCGCCAGGTGATAGATGCCCTGGTCAAGGCATCTGGGTGCCCAGTTCTGATCCCTCAATGCTGACACCATTTCTCACCCCCCAGGCCTGGGACTGGACTCATGGACCTTCCCTCACTCTCTTCTCTTGACAGACTCTACCTCTCTTGACCCTGAGCCCCTGCCCATCTCCCTTGAGCCCCCAACCACACTCCCAGCAGAGGTAGCAGAGACTCCTGAGACTGCGGGGCCCCCAGGATGTCCTGACAAGGTATGCTCAGGGGTTCAGCAGGGAGGAGTGTGGCTCTGGACCTGGACCCTTCTCCAGCTCCTTTATTATCCTTTCAGAGTCCTGTTCTTGGTCGGAAGAAATCAAAAGGTATGAGGTGCACCTGGCTGGGTGGGGTCCCCTATATGAGGAGTTCTTAGAAATGGCCAGACTCAGTGGCTCAGCCTGTAATCCCAGAACTTTGGGAGGCCAAGGCGAGTGGATTGCCTGAGACTGCGGTTAGAGAACAGCCCAGGCAACTTGGCAAGACCTCGTCTCTACAATAAAAATAAAAAAATTAGCCGGGCGTGGTAGTGCGCACCTGTAGGTTCTGGCTACTTGGAAGGCTGAGGCAGAAGGATCGCCAGCGCCCAGCAGGTCGACGCTGGGGTGGCCATGAATGTGCCACTGCACTCCAGCCTGGGCAACGGAGTGAGACTCAAACTCAAAAAAAAAAAAAAAAAAAATAGAAATCATTGCAGTGCTGAGCAGGACCACCCCCTCAGCCTCTCCTGGAAACTGCCTGCTTCCGGAGTCAGACAGACCTGTGCATTCATTGTTGAATGAATAAATAATTGAATGAATAGCCCATCACTGGGATGGATGGAATATCAGAAGGAGGAAGGGGAGGTGGGCAGAATAAATGCCGCAGCATTTATTCAATATCAGGAGATCAAAGATAATAAAGAAAAAAATGAAAATTAAGCTAAAATAGGAAAGGTCATCCCACCTCAGAAATGATGCATGGAACATCCCGAGCAGAGTGTTGGTTGAGACATCTCAGCTGGGGACACGTGTGTGGGGAAGAAGAGCAGGTCTGGGGGACCGGGACACCTCGCCAGCCCCTCACTGCTGGGGCCCTGCTGTGCTGTTGCAGGCGTGGCCACTCAGCTGAGCCGTCGGCGGGTGTCATGCCGGGAGCTGGGCCGGCCCGACTGCGATGGTTGGCTCCTGCTGCGCAAGGCACCCGGTGGCTTCATGGGCCCACGCTGGCGCCGCTGCTGGTTTGTGCTCAAGGGACACACGCTCTACTGGTACCGCCAGCCCCAGGTGAGACTCCATAAATGTGTGCACACACACACTCATACACAGAAGGAGGCAAGCAAGTCATCTCGGGGCTGCGATTTTTCTCTCTGTTCCACTCTCCACTCCTATCCGAGGTCCCGGGCAGGCCCCAGACTTTCCGAGGCTTCTGTGTTCTCATCTAAAATGAGGACTTTCTTTGGAGAGAAATGAGTTAATATGTGTGTAAAAGCAGTTTGGAAAAGGTATCACAGGAGAGGCAGAGAAAAGTCACTTTTATTCTGCCCACCTCCCCTTCCTTCTTCTGATGTTCTGTCCATCCCAGTGATGGGCCATTCATTCAATTATTTATTCATTCGACAAACATTTAGGTGCTTACCTGAACCCAGCTCTAGGTGGGGCCCTGGGAACACAGGGAAGAGTTGGATGGTTTCTGATCCTCCAGAGCTTAAAAGATAACAGAGGAGGGGGATGAATACACACTCAAGGACAATGTAAGGAAGGTGTGCTACATTGATGAAAGATAGGCCCAGGGGACATGTGGGAGCTCAGCAGAGATGTCCAGTCTAGCCTGCGAAGTCCACAAGGTTCCTGAGAAAGCCATACCTGGAGGTTAGTCGTCTGGAAAGGGAAAAGAAAAACAGGAAAGGAGAACAAAGCTCAGGATGTTAGGCAGCTTCTTCTGTGTCCACTGAAGGAATGAATGCATAAGCAGGCTCATCTTTCCTGGCTCAGGCACCCCTTGGCCACACCTGTCCCATCCCAGATTCCTGCCCTGAGCCCCAGAAACTGAGACTTGTTAGAGAACCCAGGAGGTGCCCTGTCCCCTCCACTGCCCTCAGGAGTCCAAGAGGTAACTATGAGTTTATGGGCCTTGTGAGTATTGGGGTTCCAGGCTGACCTTCACATTGTGATCCCCCAGGATGAGAAGGCCGAGGGCCTCATCAATGTCTCCAACTATAGTCTGGAAAGTGGACATGATCAGAAGAAAAAATAGTTAAGTCCTGGAGTATGATGGGCTGGGGGATGGGGAGAGAAAGGGAGAGAAAGGGTAACGGGTGAGGGTGGGAGGCATGGCAGGTGGCCGGTTCCCGGTCCAGCCTCTCTGGGTTCTGGGTGGGCATGCCTAGGCTGAGTGAGACCCCTCTGCTCCCTGGCAGTGTGTTCCAGCTCACCCATGACGTGTACAAACCCTTCATCTTTGCTGCTGATACCCTGACAGATCTGAGCATGTGAGTGCCAGCCTCCCCCACCCTGCTCTTACATAACTCCCATCCTCTGCTTGCTTGGGAACCTGGGTGCAAATTCCAGCCCTCTGAGAGTAGTTGGTCAAGGAACTCACTTTTCTAAACCTCAGTTTCACCATATGTAAAATGGGTGAATAAGAGTTCTTACCTCAGCTGGGCTCAGTGGCTCAGCCTGTAATCCCACGCTTTGGGAGGCTGAAGTGAGTGGATTGACTGAGCCTGCTGGTTCGAGACCCGCCTAGGCAACTTGGTGAGACCTCATCTCTACAATAAATCAAAAAATTAGCCAGGCATGGTAGCACGCACCTGTAGTTCCAGCTACTTGGAAGGCTGAGGCAGAAGGATCGCTGGAGCCCAGCAGGTCGAGGCTGCAGTGGCCGAGAGCGGCCACTGCACTCATCTGAGCGACAGAGTGAGACTCCAACACACACACACACACACACACACAAAAGTTCTTGCCTCTCAGAGTTGCTCAGAGAATTAAATTAGAAGATGGGACTGGGTACAGTGGCTCACACCTGTAATTCCAGCACTTTGGGAGTCTGAGGTAGGAGGATTGCTTGAGCCTAGGAGTTCAAGGCTGTAGTGAACTATGATTGCTCCATTGCACTCTAGCCTGGACAACAGAGACCCTATCCTTAAAACAAACAAACAAACAAAAAAACAAGATTGGCCATGCATGGTTGCTCATACCTGTAATCCCAGCACTTAGGGAGGCTAAGGCGGGAGGATTGCTTGAGACCAAGAGTTGGAGACCAGCCTGGACAGCATAGCAAGACCTCATCTCTACAAAAATAAAAGTTAAAAAAATAAAAAATCAAGATGGTAGTGTGAGTAAAAAGCTTCTGGCATATAGTAGGATCTCAGTGAATGGAAATGCCCTGAGACCCATTTGCTCCACAGGTGGGTGCGTCATCTCATTACCTGCATCTCCAAGTACCAGTCTCCAGGCCGGGCCCCCCCACCCCGAGAGGAAGGTGAGTGTCTCACAGTGTTGGATAAGAGGAACCAGAGCCTCTGCCTTTCCTGTGATGGAGGCTAGGAACTCAAATGCCTCAGCCTACTCCTGAGCCTCCCAAAACTCTATGGGTTCACCAACTGCTCTTTCCCACCCCAGATTGCTACAGTGAGACGGAAGCAGAAGACCCTGATGATGAGGCTGGGTCCCGCTCAGCCTCGGTGAGTAGAGAGCCACTGGAGGGAGAAGACAGGGGTAAACAGGGCGTGGCAGTCAGACCTATACTCTCCCCTCTTCTGCCCTGTCTGCAGCCCAGCCCTGCCCAGGCTTGCAGTTCACTCCACGGAGACATATCACCTGCAGCCACCCCAACACAGCACAGCCCACGGACCTCCTTCGGCTCTCCAACAGGTGCTGGGCTGGGTGCTGGGGGTTAGGGGTTGGGGTACACACATCCTCATCCTCCCCCCCCCCCACAGACAGCAGTGAAGGGGCACTGGAAGGAATGGTACAGGGGCTGAGGCAGGGCGGCGTGTCCCTTCTGGGCAAGCCACAGCCCCTGACCCATGAACAGTGGAGGAGCTCTTTCATGCGGCGCAACAAAGACCCCCAGCTCAATGAGCGAGTGCATCGTGTGCGGGCACTACAGAGCACACTCAAGGTCAGTGTGGGACACTGGGCACGGCAAGGGACTAGGCTCTGGGCTTCAGGCTTTGGTTTGTGGCTCTCAGTTCCCTCCTGGCCTCGAACTCCAGCCTCAACTCTGGGCTCAGTTCTGGACTCCGTGCTTCTGTTTGGGCTCAGCTGTGGACTGGGCCATGTGTCTGGGTTCCGAGTTGGGATCTGAGTTCTCACCTGGGCCTCTTGTGCCAGGCTGATCAGGTGCTGGACTCTGGACACCGGACACCAGAGTTTGCTGTGGGGTCAGGCTTTGGCCCCCCGGGTGGTCATGGCCTCTCAGCTTTCTTGCCCTCCCAGGCAAAGCTGCAGGAGCTGCAGGCCCTGGAGGAAGTGCTGGGCGACCCTGAGCTAACTGGAGAGAAGTTCCGCCGGTGGAAGGAGCAGAACCAGGAGCTGTACTCAGAGGACCTGGCAGCCTGGGGAGTGGTGCAGGCTGAGGGCAGCTCCCACGTCTTGACCTCGAACTCCAGAGAACCGTCCTCCCACCCCCTGCCCTCTGACCCCGAGGAGCGGTCGCATCTATGCCCCTTGGCCCCAGACAGCAACATCCGACCTCCTGACTCCTGACCCCAGCCAGCACCCTGGCTCCTGACCTCTGACCCAAGGACTGCCTCAGCCCCAGTCTCTGACATGTCTAGGACAGAGCATTTCTGGATTCTGTTCAGGGCAGGAAGTAATGCTAGTCTCCCCCAAGCTGACCCCTCTGCCTGGACTCCCATCGTTCCTGCTATCTTTCCTGGAGTGGGATAAAGTGGAGTGAGCTTTGTACCATCCTCTCCTCCTTGCCAAAGAAGAGTCTCCTACCCCATCCTCAGATCTGTGGTGGCACAGTCTTGCCCTCTTCAGTCCCTCAGCAGACGCCCCCCAAACCAGACCTGTAGAAGTGTTCTTTATTTTACATTGTGGATGCTTTCCGACTAAATAAAGTCAATTTCTCTAAAAATGAATCTACTGTGCCTTGGCTTCCATATTGGAGTCAGGAATCTGCTCCCTGGAGGGGACTAGGGTGAATGCTCTTGGCTAGAGGGTGGCTGACTGACCCCTGGTGTGGCCCATTGACCCAGGCTCTGGACCTGAGCTCCATGCCTGCCAGGATGATGTACAGCTGGCCACGACTAGCGAGGGCTCTTACTCATGTCCACCTCTCCCTGGCCCTTCAAAGGCCAGAGGTGGTCTCCCACTCCATTCCCCCTAGGGAAAAAATGAGAAACTTTGACTTTGTAGAGATGAAAACACACCTTGCAAAGAAGGACAAGCGGAAGGTGACAGCCCTGGAGACTAGACAGGTGGGATGAGGCAGCAGGTGGGGAAGGGTGCAGGTCAAGGTCCACCCTGGGGAAGGTGCTGGGCAAACAACTTTCCTCAGACCAGCCTCACCTCCAGCTCCCGGATCCAGGGCAGGGTCTCGTCCCTGTGACTCCACTCAGGTGCAGGGGAGGCCTGATCTGCTCCCGTCAGCCTGCAACCCCAGCCCAGCAGCCTCACAGCATCCCTGGCTTCCTTTGTGGGATATGAAGGGAGACCAGCGGAGGGAGCTTCTCTCAGGGTTGGAATTCTTTGATGGAATGCAGAAGACTGGAGGTCACAGAGACCTCTGTGATATCACCACGAGGGGGCGCAAGACGGCTTGGAATGAAGTTTCTTCGAAGAGTAGGAGGAGACTGAGCAACCATGACGGATCACCAAAGGGTCTGGTGGCAGCAAGATATCAACACCACCAATGTCAGACATTCGACCAGGCTGGTAGTTGGCCTCTACCCGGCTCCACTGCCCACGCTGATGTCCTGGGGTGGGGGAGGCTGCAGAAGGACTGGAGGGGCAGTGGCTGGCACTGAGTGGCTGCCCCTCTGTCCTGCAGAGGAACGCTCACGAGTCCTTTGCCCGGACAGAGGAGCAGGTGTTCATCGACCGCAGGGAGATCATGACTAGAAGGGTAAGGACAACCCTCGCCCCATAGCAGCCCTTCTGCAGCCATGCTCGTGGGCACAGGCCTTCATGGTAACTCTGCCCTCCAAACGTCCCCCAGAGGACCCACCCCAGCAGTGATCCCTGAGTGACCCCTTATGATATGTTAGTGATAGTTTGGCAGTGCTCCCCCACAGGAAACCCTAGGTAATAACAGTCATCGCCATCAGAGACCCCAAGAGATTTTCCTGCAATGACCTCCCCAAAGGTACCTCAACAGTGACTCACTTTTAGTGGCCATTTAGGTAGTGACCTCTACACTAAAGCCCCCATTCCATGATCCCTTCTCAGGCAACCTCCCCCCTAGAGTAAGACCCCCAGAGACCCCCATTCACTGGGAGCCTCCTTGGTGTGACAACTGCCTGAAGGAAGGTCCCGTGCTCTCCCAGGACACCTGGGACACGAAGGAGTTCATCACTCGCCTGTATGTCAAGCAGCTGCTGCGACATCCAGCCTTTCAGCTACTGCTGGCCTTGCTGCTGGTGATCAATGCCATCACCATCGCTCTCCGTACGAACTCCGTTCTTGGCCAGGTGGGACGCCAACCTGACCTCTGCCCCATCAGCTCTAGTAAAGCACTTCCCTCTCCCAGTCTCAGGCTCCCCTTCTGCCTACAATGGTTGGATTGGATGCTCCTTAAGGGTCTTTCAGCTCTGACCTTCTAGGGATCAGGAGATCAAGGAAGACTTCATGGCGGAGGGAGCTCCAGAGCCCACTTTTGAGGAATGTATTGGATTTCTAGAGGAAGAGCAGGAGAAGAATGGTGTGAGCAGAGGAAGGCAAATGAGCGCCTGGTGGGGCAGGGTATCCAATTCTGATCAGCAGTCACTACAGGAGAACCACTCTGTGTGAGGCACTGAACTGTGCTCCGTGCCAGGGTTCCAGGGGTATTAAGTACAACAGAACCAGTTCCTGTCTCAGATATACACAAACATGTCATTACAAATGCCCAAGTAGCACCCCGAGTACATGGAAGCTCGAGGAAGGCAATGGAACCTAATCTGAAGGTGGGAGAAGGCTTCCTGGAGAAAATGACACAAACTGAGAGTAAAGGATGAATAGGAGTTGGCCAGGCAGAGGTGGGGAACAGTGTTTTGGGCAGAAGAAACAGCATGCGAGAGAGCTCTGTGGGTTCCACCTCAAGTTCAGTGGGACTTATCCTTGGTGTTTTAATTTCTTACAAGGAGTATACACACATGTATTGTGCTAATTAAAATTGATATTTTGAAGATGTCCAGTGAGGTGGTGGCGAGTGAGTTCAGAGAGGTGGTCAGCAGCCAGATCACACAGGGTTCATTACCCTCATCCTGTCAGTGGAAAGCCGGGAAGGTTTAAGGCAATGGAGTGAAATGACCAGACACATGTTTTAGAAAACACACACCGGGCCAGGCCCAGTGTCTTAGCCTGTAATCCCAGCACTTTGGGAGGCTGAGACGAGTGGATTGCCTGATCCCACAGGTTTGAGACCAGCCCAGGCAACTTGGCAAGACCTCGTCTCTACAATAAATTGAAAAAGTTATCAATTTTTCAATTGATAATTTGAAAAGCGTGCCTATAGTTCCAGCTACTTGGAAGGCTGAGGCAGAAGGATCAGTGGAGCCCAGCAGGTCAACACTGGGGTGGCCGTGAGCGTGCCACTGCACACCAGCCTGAGCGACGGAGTGAGACTCCAACTCAAAAAACCAAACAAACAAAACACACACACACTGGCTGCCACAGGGAGACAGTGGAAGGGAGAGGGTCAAGAATGGGGGATGATGGACCAGGCAGGACTCTGCTGCAGATGTTCAGATGAAAGATGATGGGGGTTGGATCAGGACGGTGGCAGTAAGTACAAAGCAGTCAGATGCATTTGGAAGCTCTCTAGGGTCCAAACCGTGGACATTCCTGATTGATTTTCTTTATTTCCTTTATTAATTTATGTTTGAGTTCAGGTCTCACGGTTTCCCAGCCTGAAGTGTAGTGGCACGATCACAGCTCACCACAGCACGATCACAGCTCACTGCAGCCTCGACCTCTGGGCTCAAGTGATCCTTCTGCCTCAGCCTCCCAAGTAGCTGGGCTTACAAGTATGCACCACCATGCCCAGATGATTTTTTAATTTTTTGTACAGGTGAGGTCTATGTTGTCCAGGCTGGTATCGAACTCCTGGGTTTAAGCAATCCTCCCGCCTTGGACACCCAAAGTGCTGGGATTGCAGGTGTGAGCTACTGCACTGGCCTGACTTTTTTTAGAGCTAGTGTTTAGTGAGCACTTCCTATATGCTACCTTCATTGCCATATGTCATCATCTCATGCATATAGAACAAGGGAGAGCAAGAAGTGACGTTTCTGGCTTGAGCCACTGTGGTGAGGTGGTGTTTGTGTTGTGACATGGGAACATTGGAGGAAGAGCGGGTGTGGGGAGGATGCTGAGGGAGGTGTGCGTTGTGTGGGGTTTGAGATATCTGTGCACTGTCCACACAGAGCTGTTTCGACGGGAGTTGGAGGTCAGAGCTGGAATACTACAGAGGGTCCTAGGATGGAGATGGAGATGTGAGAGTTGCCAGCACTGAAATGGAAGACGCTGAGGCTGAGGAAGGGAGGAGATTGCTTGGAGAGAGCGTGGAGTGAGAGGAGAAGAGGGCTAAGCAGAGCGCGGAGGACAGCCTCCAAACAGAGGGCAGAAATGGAGGAGGGGAGGAAGAGGAGACAGAAGGCTTCGACAATGGCCGGTGGGTGGTATGGGTGGAACCTGGGAGGGCGATGGTCAAGGGAGCAAGCAACAGGGCCAGGCCTGGTGAGGAGACAAGGCAAGAGAAAGACTAGACTGTGTCCCTTGGGTTTCTCATGACCTGCAAGGGCTGTCTCTTGTGGCAGAGGCAGAAATCCAATTGCAGAGCTTTGTAGCAGGAGAAGAGTGCGGGCAGATCACAACCCATTGATGGGCCATGAAACCAGCTCAGAGTGTAGATGCCAGTGCTGTGATACAGAATGGAAGAGTGAAATAGAACTGAGGGGAGGGAGAGGGAGAGTGAGAAGGGGAGAGAGGGAGGGAGAGAAGCACAGAAAGGGTTCTGATGTAAAGTGTAAAATATATTTCTTACTATGAGGTTCGGTCCAAAATGCTAAAGCCCTGATTTAGGATATGTGTCCATGAAGGTCAGATCCTAGAAGCCTGTGAATGCCAGACTGGTGTTGAATTTAATCTTGCAGGCCCAGGGAGCTGTGGAAGGCTTGTGGGTAGGGAAGGCAACTCTGATTTATCTATAGAATACCCATGCTTTGCAGAAGGCAGGAGGACCTTTTTTTTTTTTAATTTAGTTGGAGTCTCACTCTCTCGCCCAGGCTGGAGTGCAGTGACACACTCACAGCCACCCCAGCATCAACCAGCTGGGTTCCGGTGATCTTTCCACCTCAGCCTTCCAAGTAGCCGAAACTATAGGCGCATGCTACCATATCCAGCTAATTTTTTGATTTATTGTAGAGGTGAGGTCTTGCCAAGTTGTCCAGGCTGATCTCAAACCCTTGGGCTCAGGTAATCCCTTCAACTCGTTCTCCCAAAGAACTGGGATTCCAGACTTGAGCCACCATGCCCGGCCAGGGGTGGATCTGAGGGAATAGGTGATGGGGGAGGGGGGAGCCCTTCCTCATTGTAGACAGACACGTCCATGGTCCATGACAGCCCTTTGGGAATTTGGAACAGACAGGGAGCCCATAAACCCTAACCTCTCATCTGGGTTTAAGAAGCTCTGCCCCGCCACGTTGGCTAGTGAGTGGAGGTGGTGGCAAGGTGTAACAGGAAGCCCCATGTGTGGCAGCGAGCCTTGAGGCATGGAATGTGTTGCACATTGGGGTAAAGAAAAGGAGGAGACAAGGTGACTCTGGTGACCTCCAGGTGGAGTTGAAGCTGTAGGTGCTGGTACTGGGGTCACAGCTGTAAGGAACCTGAAGGAATAGGATCAAGTTTGGGTGAAAGTGAGTTGGGGTTGGACAGACCCCAGTCGTTCACCTCCCAGTTCATCCATCCATGCAAAAGACCCAGGAGTTTGGTCAGGCCTGAGCTGGGGGGTTTGGGGAGTCAGAGCAGCAGGAGAGGTCTGAATGGTGTGGTCCTTGAGGTGTCTGTGCACTATCCACACAGAGCTACCTTAGGGGAGTTGAAGGTCAGATCCAGAGGATGGACAGGGCTTTGTGTCCTCCCTCTTCAGAGGCCAGACTTTTTCTCCCAACCCTGGAGCCTGTTCTGCCTCTCCCACCTCCCTTTCCCAAAGTTTCCCACTCTAGTAGTTAGGGGCAAAGGTTTGTAGTCAGACAAGTCTCCATCGAGTAGCTGTGCACACGGGCACTCCTTTGATTCCTCGACTGTAAGCTGGCAATGAAACCTGCTCTGCAGGTTAGGAGTGATGGTAACATGGACTGCTGTGTGAATGGCTTTAGCATGGTGCCTGGCACGTCACATACAAAGTATGCTGTAAAGGGAGAAACAAGGATGCTGAGGACCAAGAGTGACAGCAACATGGGCCTTTCCTCCCCTGCAGATGTCCTCTTCCCTTGGCCCACCCAGGCCCGACTCCACTGACTTCTCTGTCCCGCTCTTTTCTCTGTCTTCCATGTAGAAACACTATGAGTTGTTCTCTACCATAGATGACATTGTGCTGACCATCCTTCTCTGTGAGGTTCTCCTTGGCTGGCTCAATGGCTTCTGGCTTTACTGGAAGGTGAGACCCTGGGCCCTTCCTGCCATCACTCCTACTCCTCCGTGGGGGACTGTATCCCACTCAGTCCTCTCCCCCTGCAAACTGAAGGGTGTGTGTATATGTGTGTGTGTGTGTGTGTGTGTGTGTGTGTGTGTGTAGAGAAAGAGTAGTGTGAGCTCTGAGATGTGTGATGTAGCAGGAAATCACTTGTACTTAAAGTGCAGCTTCCCTGGGTTCCGGTTCCAGTTCCTGCTCCAGACCTCCCCCAGTTCTGGAGTGGAATATACACTATAAAGAGCATATCTTATTTTTCTCCACTGAGTGAATGTGCCATAGTTTATCCACCAGTCTCTGACCTCTGGACACTATAATGTTCAGTCTTATACAAATGTCATTTTGTACCTCTACCAAGTATCTGTGGATCAGACTTCTAGAAGAGGGATCATTGGTAAAATTTTTCCTATCCTCACCCCTATGCCTTATTGGACAAAGGGCTTGCAATATTTGTCGTCTTCCCTTTTTTTTTTTTTTTTTTTGGTTAGAGTCTCACTCTGTCACCCAGGCTGGAGTGCAGTGGCATGCTCACAGTCACTGCAGCCTCTACCTGCTGGGCTCAGGCAATCCTTCTGCCTCAGCCTTCCAAGTAGCTGGAACTACAGGCGTGCACCACCATGCCTGGCTAATTTTTTTTTTTACTTATTGTAGAGACAAAGTCTCGCCAAGTTGCCCAGGCTGGTCTCAAATCCCTGGACTCAGGCAATCCTCTTGCTTCTGTCTCCCAAAGTGCTGGAATTACAGGCGTGAGCCCACCACACCTGGTTTGCTTCCCTTCTTGTCCTGTAAGAACGTTTCACCTCAGAACTGGCTACTGAAACGGCATTCCTTGATTTTTTTATTAACATTTATTTCCATTTTACTAATAATTGTATTGTGTCACACACATGCAAGAGAGCAGCCAAGTGTTTTGGGCCACCTAAACTGTAGAGCAAGACCATTTTCTTTTTTTTTGTTTGTTTGAGTTGGATTCTCACTCTGTCACCCAGACTGGAGTGCAGTGGCATGCTCATGGCCACCCCAGCGTTGACCTGCTGGGCTCTGGCAATCCTTCCGCCTTGGCCTTCCAAGTAGCTGGAACTACAGGCATGCACTACCATGTCCAGCCAATTTTTGATTTATCGTCTCGCCAAATTTCCTGGGCTGGTCTCCAACCCATGGGCTCAGGCAATCCACTTGCCTCGGCCTCCCAAAGTGCTGGGATTACAGGCTGAGCCACCAAGCCCAGCCAGCAAGACCATTTTCAGCACTCGTTAGCCAAGGTGGGCACTCAGCTTAGGGACACTAGCTGCATATACGTGAGGGTCTTCACTATGTGTCTCTGAGATTGAACTCTATGGGACAGTGAGTACATGTGTGTTTTGTAATATGTTTGGGGGGCAATAGGGCAACAGTAGTGCATGGCAGCTGACTGGTCCTACTCTGAGAGGGTGATCTTTTTATGTTTATAGTCTGTTATGTATTGAGCCCTCTCATCCTTGGGGTGTGGGGAGGGCAGACTCAGGATGCCCCCCGTGGACTGGACCTGACAGACCTCGCTGGGGCTGGCCCACCCCCCAGGATGGCTGGAACATTCTCAACTTCCTTATCGTCTTTATCTTGCTCTTGGGGTTCTTCATTCGTGAACTCGGTATCATCGCTATCAGCTATACCCTCAGGTGAGCTGGGAGCTCTGAAGAAATGAGGGGGACCTATCTGGAACTCAGGAATGAGACTAGGGGATGCTCCCCAGTTGGGATCAGCTCAGCCTCTCTGGGCAGTTGGTAGGGGGTAGTGAGGAGAGATGACGGATCTAGGAAGGACTGGGGGGCACCCCTGAGAGACTCTGCCACAGGGCACTTCGTCTGGTGCATATGTGCATGGCGGTGGAGCCCCTGGCCCGGATCATCCGCGTCATCCTGCAGTCGGTTCCTGACATGGCCAATATCATGGCCCTCATCCTTTTCTTCATGCTGGTCAGTACCCTCCCCGCCCCTAGCAGTTCCTCTTCCCTGAACAGGGCCCCTGGGCCACCGGGAATAGAGGGATGTCTGGAAGAGAAGAGAGGCCTATGAGCCTGAATCCCTGTGATTCCCTTGGCAGCATTCATGAGCGTCCATTTGCAGGACATCTGCATGTCCAGTCTCCAAAGCCCCTGGGTGAAGTCAGAGCAGGGCTTTGTTCTCTCTGGCAGGTGTTCTCTGTGTTTGGAGTCACACTCTTTGGTGCATCTGTGCCTGAGCACTTCCGGAACATGCATGTCGCCTTGTACACCCTCTTTATCTGCATCACCCAGGATGGCTGGGTGGACATCTACAGCGATTTCCAGTGAGTGTCGGTGAAGCTTCCAGGTCCTCATCCCAGTCTGGCAAGGAAGGGACTGGGGCTCCTGTGGGGGCAGAGAAACTGGTTGAGGGGTGGAGGAGTGCTCTCAATGGAAGCTGGGGCTCCAGGGGTTGGGATGAGAATGGGCCAGCAGAAGAGGGGGTTCCTAGAGCTTTAAACTGCTAAAAATGAAATGCCTGGGGGTGGGATCTCTGGGCTTGTGGTACTTGAAGTCTTGTCCCCCTTGAAACTCGACATATTCAAAGTCCTACCTGACTCTGTTTGGAGATTTCTTCCATCATGCTAACAGCTAGATAGCTAGGCCTTTGACAGGGGAATAGGTCTGTGGTTGTGCCTCAGGTTACAGAGCGGCCTCCCAGCCCACAACGGAGCCCACGACACTGCCTGGACTCCTGGGAACAGCAGGTCTCATTTAATTCATTCTTAGACCCACTGCCCAAGAGCATTTTTGTGTTCTGTTCTTTGCCTCTTTTCCATTGAGTCTCACTCCTATTTCTTTTCAGTCAAGGGAGTAGATCCCTTGACTGATTTCTTTTTATTGCCTTCATGTGAGCATAGAAGTCCAGTAGGTAAAGGGCTTCTGCAGTCATTGTCCATTATGATGTAGGTCGTGGGGAAGAATCACAGACTGCACAATTAAGTTGGACTGTGCTGTTGAGTCTTTGTTCCACTATACTAATCATGTGACAGGAAAGTTACTTCAACTTTCTTATTATCCTCAGTTTCCGCATCTGTAAACTGGGGACTGTAATACAATCTTAACTATGTTATAGATTGCTGTGAGAATCAGTAGAGAAAAATCTATATAATCTCTTAGCATAGAACCTCACACAAATGGCTTCTATTTTTAATTTTTCTTTTTAGAGACAAGGGTCTCAATATGTTGCCCAGGCTAGTCTAGAACTCTTGGGCTCAAGCAGTCCTCCTGCCTCTGCCTCTCAAGTAGCCAGGAATACAGGTGTGCACCCCCACACCCAGCTGATTTCTACTTTTTTTTTCTTTTTAGTCAGAGTCTCACTCTGTTGCCCAGGCTGGAGTGCACTGGCATGCTCACAGCCACCACAGCCTCGACCTACTGGGCTCAAGCGATCCTTCCACCTCAGCCTTCCAAGTAGCTGGAACTACAGGCATGCACCACCATGCCCGGCTAGTTTTTTGATTTATTGTAAAGATGAGGTCTCTCCAAGTTTCCCAGGCTGGCCTCGAACCCATGGGCTCAGGCGATCCTCTCACTTTGGCCTTCCAAAGTGCTGAGATTACAGGCTGAGCCACCAAGCCCGGCCTGATCTTTCTATACTAAGTTTGAATTATTTTTATAATAAGAAAACCATGAATAAGAGTATAGCTTAGCTGGGCATGGTGGCTCATGCCTATAATCCCAGCACTTCAGGAGGTCAAGGTGAGAGGATTGCCTGAGCTCATGAGTTCGAGACTAGCCTGGGCAACTTGGCAAGACCTCATCTCTATAAATCAAGAAAAATTAGCCGAGCATGGTGGTGCATACCTATAATTCTGCTACTTGGAAGGTTGAAGCGGAAGGATAACCTGAGCTCAGCAGGTCGAGGCTGTGGTGGCCATGAGCGTGCCACTGCATTCCAGCCTGGGAGACAGAATAAGACTGCTACTCAAAAAAAAAAAAAAAAAAGAGTATATAGTTAATAGGCTATTGCTTGGAGTTATGGCCGCCACCTTGATTCCTAAGCTTTGGCCCCCTCTCCTAACTTGGAAAGTGAACCTCTTTCTCTCTCTCTCTCTCTCTCTCTCTCTCTCTCTCGTTTACTTTCTAAATAAACTATATTTTCCAATAAAAAAAAGTATAGCTACTCGATTAAACTTAATTATGATGTACAAATCCTCACTTTGCAGGGTTGGCTTGAGAATCAGTCCACTGTCTGGCACAGTAGGGTGCTCAGCAGAGAGCAGCTGCAGAGACAGGCGTAGGGGATTGGATCTGCACAACAGCAGTGACACAGGCAGAAGGCCCAGAAGGCCTTGGGATGATGCTCCCGTTTCATAGATGGGGAGACTCAGAGCCAAAGGGCCAGGGAAGTGATGGGGCCCCTGCCTGTCATTTTCAGGATGGAAAAGAGTGATTATGTGATGGAGATTGGGGGTGCCATCTACTTTGCCATCTTCATCACCATTGGTGCCTTCATTGGCATCAACCTGTTTGTCGTCGTGGTGACCACCAATTTGGAGCAGATGGTGAAGGCAGGAGAGCAGGACCAACAGAATCAAATAATCTTCAGTGAGGTATGTGAGGGGAGGGGGCGGAAGGGCGGAGGGGGAGTGTGTGTATGAGAATGAACTTGAGCATATGTGCACATATGTGAGTGCTTGCACACCCTAGGGCCTGGAGAAAGTCAAACCGGAGACCTGGAGAGGGTAACGGCCCCTATCTTGAGTGCCCACTCACCAACTGGGGTTTCTGAGAGGTGTAGATTTCCTACATGCTGTGTTTCTATGGCAACTCAAAACTGACCTTAGGGCATTTGACCAATTTGAGCCTCAATTTCTTCTGTAAAATGAGAATAATAATCGTACTTACCTCATAGGGCTATTATGAGGATTATACGAGTAATCAAGTAGTGCATGGGACATAGTAAGCACTCAGTAAATGTTAGCTAAAGTATACTTCATTCAGGGGGATTGCTTCCGTGGGTTGGGGAAGAGAGTGGAGTACTTCCAAAAGGGTGGAGGGCTGGGGGCCCCACCTGGAGAGTAGGTAGGACTTTAGAAGTTTGCTGGGTAGGATTTATCAGGGATGAAATCTGGGTGGGGGAGGGGGAAGGGGAAGGGCGCTCAATTTTGAAAAAGGGTAAGAGTTTCCAAGGAGGTGGGAGAAGGCCTCGCACATTTGAGGCTGAGCTCCCATAGTAGGTTGGGAGGCTGAGATTTATTGGAGCTGAAGTGAGAGGAACATTAGAGGCCCCAAGAGGTTAGTCCCAAGAGGTTCATCCTCCCTGAAGTCAAGCAGGAAAGTGGGGGAGGGCATGCATGCCTGAGCTATGCCCTCCCCTCTCCATTTCCCCCTCCCCAGACAGACGCAGAGGAAGAGGAGGGCGAGGATAACGAGCTGCCACTGGTGCACTGTGTGGTCGCCCGCTCGGAGAAATCTGGTGGTCTCCAGGAACCGCTTGTGGGGGGACCCCTGTCGAACCTCTCGGAAAACACGTGCGACAACTTTTGTTTGGTGCTCGAGGCAATACAGGAGAACTTGATGCAGTACAAGGAGATCCGAGATGAGCTCAACACGTAGGGGGGTTACTGGAGGTGCCCCCGAGTTCCGGGAGTCAGGGCTAGGTGGAGGCTCAGATTCTTCTTCACCATTTTATAACGCAGACCAAGAGAGGTTAAGTGACTTGCCCAGA
The DNA here is from genome assembly GCA_963574415.1 of Tarsius wallacei. NCBI lineage: Eukaryota > Metazoa > Chordata > Mammalia > Primates > Tarsiidae > Tarsius > Tarsius wallacei. The sequence goes on from CAUYQG010185411.1 coordinate 27,452, forward strand.
ATCCCCTAGCTTATTGGAGGGGCTGGAATCCAGACCTCCGTGTCCCTCTCATCTCACACAAGGGCACAGCCCACCCTGGGTCTCCATCAGGGCTATGAAGCGGGGTCTCCATCAGTGAGGGCGAAGCGGGGGCTGGGTGTCAGGGAAGGGGTGGGAGGGCTGCCTCCCGTCCTGCAGTCCCGGGAAGGCATTCACCGCTCTGCCCCCAGGATCGTGGAGGAGGTGCGCTCCATCCGCTTTAACCAGGAGCAGGAAGAAGAGCTGTTGACCAGGCACTTGTCGCTGAGCCGGTCGCTGGAGAGCAAGTCCTCCAAGGAAGTGACTCAGCAGCAAGACTTGCTCACGGCCCTCTCTGTCTTGGACAAGGTGCATCTTCCCTCTTCCACCCAATCAGTACTCACCTAGCTCAGCCCAGCCCAGCCAAGCCTCTGACCCAGTGGCTTTTTTTGTCAGGGTTTCCATCTATTCCGAGATCTTGTCTGCCTCTTTTTTTTTTTTTGAGTTGGAGTCTCACTCTGTCACCCAGGCTGGTGTGCATTGGCACGCTCACGACCACCGCAGCCTAGACCTGCTGGCCTCAGGTGATCCTTCATCCTCAGCCTTCCAAGTAGCTGGAACCACAGGCCACCTCACCCGCTAATTTTTTGATTTATTGTAGAGACTGGTCTCACCAAGTTGCCCAGGCTGGTTTTGAACCCCTAGACTCAGGCAATCCTCTCGCCTCTGCCTCCCAAACTGCCAGGATTACAGGCGTGAGCCACCACGCCGGGCTCTTGTCTGCCTCTTAAACTTCCGTGCACCCTGGTTGCCATGCCCATGCCCTTCGGTTAGATTCTACGGTTTCCTTCTGAGAGGCCATGCCCCCTTCCATCAGGCTCTGCCCTTCAAGCCAGTTGCATCTCTAGTGCCTTCAAACCTACCTTATTGTGTGTGCATGGCTTGAGCCAGATCAGGACTGTGGGCAAGGACCCCTGACTCCTATCTAAGGTACACAAAAACAGCCTCCCCTTGAGCTTCTGGAGAGAAAAAGGCACACACCCACATTATTTAGTTTCTTTCTCTGCTTCCCACACCATCTGACTGGAATACAGCCTGGGCTCACAAGCTCAGAGGGGATACTTAGTAGGCTTGAGTTAGACCTGTGAAGGACTTTTCTGGGAGGAGTGACTGAGGCAGCTGTTGAAATTGGAGGAGGGGAGTAAGGGAGAGTCATGTCAGGGTAAAGGGATTGACAAGACCTCTTGGTTTGCAGGTTCACGATTCTAAAAGCAATACACTCCTTAAAAAACGCACGAGCACCTACTGAAAGGCCAGGATGGGAGCCAAGAAGCCTGCTTATACACACCGAGCCACTGCATCTTCCTGCATCTCTGGCTTGGCTTGCCACAGCCTGGCCCGAGCCCACCCTCTCCCTCATACCTGGGCAGAGGTCAGGGGCTGTAAAGGTGGCAGCATCTGCAGGGCTTGTGCCTGTGAGCCTCAGGCCCAGAGGAGCCAGGATGGAGGATGCTGGATGAGAGTGGGAGCCCTTGCAGCAAGGATGAGCACAGAAGGGAGGCGCTGGCCGAGGGAGCCAGAAATCAGCCTAAGGATGGGTACCCCTGGCCCTCTGCTCTAGCCTGGAGCTGAGTTGAACCAGAGTGGGCCTAAGCGCCAAGAAGAGGAAGGCAAGGCCAGTGGGGCCAGGCATATGTGTATTGATAATAAAGTTTTGTGTTAGAATCAATGTGTCTGACTGGTGGATCTCCAACTCCTTGGGGCACTTGCTCCACATCTGATAGGGAAGATAGACTTTGCTCCTGAAAAACCTGTTAGGGCTGGGTGTGGTGACTCATGCTTATAATCCCAGCACTTTGGGAGGCCAAGAGGAGAGGATTGCCTGAGCCCTATGGGTTTGAGACCAGCCCAGGCAAACTTGGCCAGACCTCATCTCTACGATAAATCAAAAAATTAGCCGGACTTGGTGGCGCATGCCTGTAGCTCCAGTTACTTGGAAGGCTGAGGCAAAAGGATCACTTGAGCTTAGCAGGTCTAGGCTGCAGTGGCTGTGAGCATGCCACTGCGCTCCAGCCTGGGCAGCAGAGTGAGACTCCAACTCAAACAAAATCTTGTTTGTCTGATGGGAGAGAGCTGCCTTCAGGAGCTTCCAGTCTAATGGGAGAGAAAATCACACTTCTGAACATTCCTGACTTCATGTAGAGATATAATCCCTGCCCTTAGGGTCTTAAATGTTTTGGAGGGAAAGACTGGTCCTCATAGTTGGAAGTCCCTGTTTGGTGAAGGAAACATCCCTACTTGCTCTATTCCTGCCTGAGGGTAGAGACTGGCCCTCGCTCTGGGGAGCCCTGGTCTGATGGGATCACCAATGACCAAGTCACACAACTACAGGCAGCTCCATTCTAGGTCAATGGAGATTGACTGGTTAACGTGTGGATTCTGAAAGGCTTCCTGGAGGAAAGAAGCACTGCAGCTTGCTGGAAGAAAGTCAGAGGACTTTGTGGGTCAGGTGAGTGAAGTCTGTGGGAACTTGGGATCTGTGAAGTCCATTTGGGACCTTTGCACCAAAGGCCATCGAGAACTGCAACAGGTTCCTGAGATGGGCAATGGGGGAAGTCTTAGAAAGCTGTGGCAGTCATGGCCAATAGAAAGAGCTGCCTTGGAGGACAGGAGACCTGAGCTCTGGTCCTTGGGCAAGTCACTTGGCCTCATTTTCCATGCAATGAGGAGAGGGTAAAATCTATCTCCAGCTCTAAAATCAAATAGTCTGCTCTTAGCCCAGGAAGTGAAAGTCTAATGGGATCAGGCATGTCCCTGAGACACAGGTTCCCTGGTGTTGGGTGCCAGGGAAGGCTAGAAGGCCAGGGTTCTGCCCCACTGTTCAGCAAAGACTGGCAATTAGGAACCTTGGGGATATTCACCAGTTGGAATGGCAGCCCCCAGAGGCCCACTGATTGCAGTTGATGGGAAATTCCACCCTCCATCCCCCTCCCATCAGTGTTGGTTCCAGCCCTGAAAATCCCCCTGGGGTCTGCTGGGAAGGAGTCTGGACGCCTGAGGTCGGGTGGTGCACTCAGCAGACAGATGAGAGGGGCACCAGTGCCAGCAGTGCCTCACTGTCTTGGAGCTGCTTTCTGTTCCCTTGCAGAGCCAGGACTCCTTCCCAGCACCCTCCAGGACCATCACCAGCACAAACATGGGCAGCCAGTGGCTTTTGCTGCTGCTGCTGCTTGGGGGTGGAGCTCTCAACCTATCTGGTGAGTATCCCCATACACTCTTTTCATCAGTCCTTCTCTGAGCACTCTCACAGCCCCTTTTCTGGATGACCAGAGAGGAGAAGAAGGTGGCAGGAGAGCAGGTAGTGTCTTCAGGAGGAGCTAGTAATGTGAGCATGGCCATCCCCCATCCCACCCCCCAAATTGTCTGAAAGGCTCGAGGTATCCATGAGTTTGGAGGCAGGAACACGGCAGGATGACCTCCACTGGGCTTCTGACCTTGCCTATTACCTCTTCCTGAATGCTCTCTTTGTCTGGCTACTCCCTTCATCTTCTCTGTCATCTCATCTGCCTCTCCCCTTCCATCTGTCCTTCCCATCCGGGTCAAGCTAATAGCTTGGTGTTTCTTCAGGCCAGTTCTCTCCTACACTGACCCAGGACTGAGGACCTAGGAGGTCGAATCCCTATTGCCCTTCCCTGCCCTACTCCAGGGAAGAGCACTGCCACCCCCATTCCTCACCAAGCCAAAGTTAGGAGTGCAACCCTGGATTCTGAGCTCCTTGGACCGTATGAGGGAAGATACTGGGAGGTGGCAGGAAATTTCATGTCCCATTAGCCCCCATGAGTCCATGACTTTTACCTGGGACAGGATCATCCTTGACAACACATCCAGGAAGCGATACCAACTTTGGAGAGAGGAACAGACGGGATACTATTCCCAATAGCAGGTTCTACTCACTGAGCACCTGTGTGACAGACTGAGACTCTGACTCAAAAAAACAAAACAAAACAACAAAAATGGGGTTGGATGTGACAGATTCCAGATGGGTGCAGGGTTGGGGACAGGGGTCAGTGCCTCTTCAGAGTTAGGTGGTGGGAAGGATGAAGAATGAGGCTGCAGTGAGCTGTGGTCCAACTCACTGCATTCCAGCCTGGGCAACTGAGCAAGACTCTATCTCTTAAAAACAAAACAAGCCAGGCACCGTGGCTCATGCCTGTAATCCCAACTTTCTGAATTAGGCCTCTGAAAACTGCTGAGTGCTTCATATGCATTATATAATCCTTATAACCATTAATGATATGGGTACTATTGCCATCCCCATTTTACAGCTGTGGAAACTGAGATCAGAAACATAAAGTGATTTCCATATCTGCAAGGGGGACATGTCCTCCATCACAGAGCCTAGATACTAGCCCGAGGCTGACTTCACATCCCGGGTCACACTCCATTGCTTCTCAAGGGAGCTGCTGTGGGCAGGAAACCTCAGTATTATAAAGATGTCCATTCTCACCAAATCTATAGTTGCAGTATACTACCAATCCCAATCCCAATCCATTGTTTGTAGAACTTGATAAGCTTATTCTAACATATGTAAAGAAGAAAAAAAAGGCCAACAATAGCCAAGATAATTTTGAAGAGCAAGATGGGAGATTCACCCTACCAAAAACTGAGATTAACTACAAAATAGCAGCAAGATAAATGAACCAATGGAATGAAAGAGAGGGCATGGAAACTGGTCTGGCTACACAATGACAGGTGGCATGACAAATCAGTAGGGGGAAAGGATGGACTTTTCTGTAAGAGGGGAGTAACGACTAGTTAACCACATGAAAAAACATAAAGTCGGGTCCCATGGAAGCAACTCTCCCTGCAAATAAAATCCAGGCTAAAATGAACAGAGGTCTTGAGTCCTTTATAACAAGACCTCTGTTCACTTCAGCCTGGACAGTTATTGCAAATGGACCCATGGCTCACTAAAGTAGAGAAAGCTCTGCTATTGAGCCCAAGTCCCTCACATGGAAGCCCAGAGAAAGGCACAGCATTCCCCGAGATCACCTAGCAGGTCAGTAATAGACAGAGGTCTAGATACTTAGGTCTTCTACTCTTTCCAAGAATCCTGGCCATTTTCCCTGCCCTACTGTGACTCCTTAGCTCTGCACAGGACTAGAAGAAAGTAGGATGTGGGGCTGGGCTCAGTGGCTCATCCATGTAATCTCAGTACTTTGGAAGGCCAAGATGGAGGATTCTGGATACCAGCCTGGATAACATAGTGAAACCCCTATCGCTACAAAAAATAATTAGCCAGGCATGTACACCTGCAGCCCTAGCTGCTCAGAAGGCTGAGGCTGAGGCTGAGGCAAGAAGATCACTTGAGTACAGGAGTCTGAGGCTGCAGTGAGCTATGGTCCAACTCACTGCACTCCAGGTGGGCAACTGAGCAATCCTCTATCTCTTAAAAACAAAAAAAGCTGGACACCGTGGCTCATGCCTGTAATCTCAGCACTTTGGGAGGCTGAGGCAAGAGGATTGCCTGAGCCCACGGGTTCAAGACTAGCCTGGGCTACGTGGCGAGACTTGTCTTCACAATAAATCAAAAAATTAGCTGGGCGTGGTGGCACATGCCCTGTGGTTCCAGCTACTTGGAAAGCTGAGGCATAAGGATCACCTGAGCCCAGCAGGTTGAGACTAGGTGACAGAGTGAGACTCTGACTCAAAAAAACCAAAACAAAATATGAGGTTGGATGTGGCAGATGCCAGATGGGCACGGGGTTGGGAACAGGGGTCAGTGCCTCTTCAGAGTTAGGTGGTGGGAAGGATGAAGAATGAGCCCATCACCTGGGCTGGATCATCACCAACTTTCTGAATTAGCCCTCTGAAAACTGCCAAGGATGCAATGACAGGGTATTAGGTAATGAACCTACTTCTGCTATTACCCAGGGGAAAGAAGAAGGTTTCAAGGGATCCAGCTCAGCATAGCTGGTTTGGGCCTTTCTTTCTAGAGAGAGTAGCTGGCTCGGCCATGAGAATGAAGCTAGGCTTTTGGGAGGCAGCATAGCGCGGTAAGGAAAATATTGGCCTCTGGGGTCTGATGGACTTGGTTTCAAATATAGTGCTACCACTTCCTGACTGTGTGACCTTGGACAGATGTCTTTCACCTATTTGAGTTTCAGTTTCTTCATCTGATAAATGGAAATAATAGCACTTCCTGAGGTTTTGAGAATTTAATGTGCCAATGCTTGTGTACTGGAGCAGCACCTTACCAGGGCAAGGTAAAAGTCAAATAACCCTTGACTGCTATTACACTAAATGAAGCACTTGGCTTGCAAGTAGGGGTCATGTTGTATAAAAACTGTATATCTTCAAACACTAGAATCATATTTAATGCAGTGGGAAACTAAGATCAAACAGAGTATCAAGAAAACAAACAACAATTGAGATAACAAATTTTGGCATTTTGCTGAATTTCACTGTCTCTTGTCATTGAACAAAATGAGGCACCATTGCCTGAGCAAGTTAAATTCTCTGTCCCTGGCATGCATCCATTGAAATCTATTATCACAGTGCTGGCACTTAAATGAGCATGATCATGTAGTTGGTGTTGAGATATATATACTTTAATAGAGATATACATATATAAATAGATATATACTTACATATCTATTTATATTTTTACATGTAAATAGGTAAATCCAGTCGGGAGTGTAGTGGTACAATCATAGCTCACTGTAACCTCGCGCTCCTGGGCTCAAGTGATCCTTCTGCTTCAGCCTCCTGAGTAGCTAGAACTACAAGCTCAGCACTACAGCCAGCTATTAAAAAAAAAAAAAAAAAAAAAGATATAAGGTCTTGCTATGTTGCTTAGCTTGGTCTTGAACCCCTGGCCTTAAGGCAATCCTCCCACCTGTTACCCAAAGCACTAGGATTATAGGCATGAGCCTCCACGTCCGGCCCAATATTATTTTTACTGAATCTCCCAATAAGAATATTTAGCAAGCCAGAACATCTGATAAGAACTCTGGTTTGGTGGAAGACATAGGTAGATTGCTTTCTTTTTGTTTGGTTTTTTACAGGCAATGTTAAAATCTGTGGGGTCGTGTCAGATACAACACATGCCACAAAATACTCTGTGTCTATGGAAACCATATTGTGTTCTTCTACACCTCCAGCTCTGTCTAACAAGGGGACAGACAATGTTTTTCCAGCTGAACTTAACAGCTCACCAACAACAAGGAAGACAGCAACATCCGAGTCCCAGGAGCATACATCAGCTGCTTCTCCAACCTCACCACAAACCAGCAGCTCCATTGGGTCTACTGAGCAGACAACTCCAACACATGGAACTCAGGAAGAGAAAGTAAATGCAACTATCAGCACAACTTCCAAGGGCACAACAATGTCAAATTCCAATATGGCTTCTACATCGAAGGACCAGGGAGGGACAGCCAGAATCACAATCTTATCCAGCATGACCACTTCAGCAGAGACCCCAAGACAAAATCAGATAACTTCAGTTACAACCCCATCAGCTTCAAACACCACTGTCAGCAGAACAGAATCGTCAGTGTCCACTGCCTCGGAAGAGTCAGCGACAGTCACAGCTCCAACGGCATTAAGCCCACCAGGCAATGATGTTCAGTCATCCGGGTCCATGACAACCACTGCCTCTGAGAAGCCAGTTATAACTACATCCCCAACAACACCGAACAAAATCACTAACATGCAAGAATCTTCAGCCATAACAAGTGCAGTTATCCACACCACTTTGCTAACCCCAGCCTCTCTTGGAATAACCGTGTCTGAGACTCAGGAAGGAAAAACTACAGTTGCACCCTCAACCCCAACAACCACCCCCACGATGAGCAAGTTGTTTGAATCACACTACAACACAGCTGCACAGACACATTCCCGTCCAGTGGAATCAGCCTCCAGTGTTGGCACTACAATAGCCCAATCACCTGAGACAACAGCTGCTCATTCCACAACCCTTCTCCCCAGCTCCTCAGAGACAACAAAATTCTCTGCTATGACTGGGGCCAGTCAGGCTTCCCCTAAACACACCCAGAGTAGTAGTCCTGGAGCCGAAGCCTGTGCTTTGGATGAGTATCCAGACAGTACGGGATTTTGTAGATGCAACAACAGCTACTACACCCACTCAGGTCAGTCTGAGGAGCTCGCGTATGTAGACCAAAGAAGAGCTGGGCCATTGTGGACATCATAACTCTATGAAGGCCCAGAGGAACGCTGTGTCCAAAGGTCTGGGAGGGCCAGTGAGGTTTCAGACATTGGGTAGAGAAGTCCATCTGGGTAGAGATTGTTTCTGGTGGGAAGACAGGCAGCTGGGCATATGAGGCAGAGTGGCAACTGATCAGCTCCAGGCTACTGGCCAAAGAGAAAACCTTCCTGGGGGGAGGAGCTGGATCCACTGAAGACCAGGGCTATAGTCTTAGCAGAGGCCTAGAGGCAAGGTCTGATGGCTGCAGAAGAGGGAAGCTAAGTGGGGCTGTGTAAGGCAGAAGCGACCAAGATCACAAGTCCAACTCAGGCGGTGTTTAGTCAAACCCTGAGGGCGTTTAGAGGCCCATTGAGGGGTTGTCACCATCTCAACAGACTCTCTTGGTAAGACAGGGGTTTTGTGTCAACTTGTATGATGATGCTGCCTGTGTCCCTCCCTCCACAGAAAATAGAAAGTATATCATTGTATTTTTATATTCTGAAAATGAAACAGTTTTTCTTTTTGTGTTAAATTTTTCCCCTGGGATTAAGAACATGGGCTCTGCTGGGCACGGTGGCTCACGCCTGCAATCCCACCACTTTGGGAGGTAGAGGCAAGGGGGTTGCCTGAGCCCAGGGGTTTGAGACCAGCCTGGGCGACTTGGCGAGACCTTGTCTCTACAATAAATCAAAAAACTAGCTGGGCTTGGAAGGCTGAGGTGAAAGGATCACCTGAGCCCAGCAGGTAGAGGCTGTGGTGGCCGTGAGTGTGCCAGTGTACTCCAGTTTGGGTGACAGAGCAAGACTCCAACTCCAAAAAAAATAAATAAATAAAGAGGACATGGGCTCTGTAGATAGACAGTGATTGAACTGTGTCTCATCCTCTTCTGGTAGGGATAAGAGTGCATTTACCTCATGGCACAGTGTGAATGCTAGCTATCATTAATATTATTATTTGGTACTCTGTATCACAATATACAACGGATTGCAACAGCAGAAAGTTATGTTACTGACAAACTCCTCACCCCGCCCACATTATTGGTAAAAAGCACCTGCTCTCAAACCGCAGCCCATCCCTCAGATCCAACATGCCTGCCAAAATAGAAACAGAGAGGTTTCAAAGAAAAAAAAAATTAAATGCAAAGTAATAAAACAAGTCCAGAAATATTTTGCACTAGGAGTTCCATTATGTTTTACCCTTTAATTATGAGCTTTTAAGCAGTTCATCCCAAATTTAAGAGATCTGGAGAGAGTAGATGCAAAAAGAAGGGATGGGTCAAGTGTTAGTCCATCCTTCCTCAGTCATATGGCCTGGTATGTGGCACATATCAGTTAGGACACCTGTGCTGCACGTAGTAGAGAGCCAACTCTAATAGGCTTGAGTGTTATGCATACTTTTTTTTTTTTTTAAGTCAGAGTCTCACTCTGTTGCCCTGACTGAAGTGCAGTGGCATGCTCATGGTCACCACAGCCTCGACCTGTTGGGCTCAGGTGATCCTTCTGCCTCAGCCTTCCAAGTAGCTGGAACCACAGGCACATGCCACCATGTTGCCCAAGCTGGTCGTAAACCCACGGGCCCAGGCAATCTTCTCACCTCGGCTACCCAAAGTGCTGGGATTATAGGCGTGAGCCACCGCGCTTGGCCTACATTTTCAAAAATTGAAAACATGAAACAAAACAAAATGTGTTACCTCATGAAACTAGAAAGTCCTGAAGAGGACCTGCAGACTCTGAAAGCTCTCCCTCTTCTTCCTCATTTCCTCCGGGCTCTCTTCAATGAGATTAGCTTTTCCAGACTGAGAGAGCCATTAACTTCAAGCAGTTTAGGCCCCTTCGAAAATCTCAGGGCCTGTCTTCCAGCTTGGACTAGGAGGGAAATCACAGAGAACAAAACAAATTAATATATATATATATTTTTTGAGTTGGAGTCTCACTCTGTCACCCAGACTGGAATGCAGTGGCAGCTCCCGGTCACTGCAGCCTCGACCTGCTGGGCTCCAGTGGGATCCTTCCATCTCAGCCTTCCAAGTAGCTGGAACTACAGGCACACACTACCACGCCTGGCTAATTTTTGATTTATTGTAGAGATGAGGTCTCGCCAAGTTGCCTAGGCAGGTCTCAAACCCGCAGGCTCAGGCAATCCACTCACCTCAGCCTCCCAAAGTGCTGGGATTACAGGCTGAGCCACCGAGCCCAGCTCAAATTAATATTTCAAAAATAATCTTGGGCTGAGTGAAGTGGCTCATGCTTGCAACCTCAGTGCTTTGAGAGGCTGAAGTGAGAGGATCGATTGAGCCCAGCAGTTTGAGAATGCAGTGAGCTATGATCATGCTACTGCACTCCAGTCTAGGCAACAAAGTAAGACCCCGTCTCTAATATCATCATCATCATCATCATTTTGGCCTGGTAAAGTGACTCGTGCCTGTAATCCCTGCACTTTGAGAGGCCAGGCAGGAGGATTGCTTGAGGCCAAGACGTCAAGACCAGCTAGAACAGAGTGAGACCCTCGTCATCATCATCATCATCATCATCATCATCTAGTCAGACAAGTGATAGAAACCAGCTGGGCTAGCTAAAGGAAAACTGCCTCAGGGAGGCCAAGGCAAGCTCCAGTCAGGTTCTCCAGGGGCACTTGATCTGGGAATGTAGCAGGAGCCAGGGGGCCACCTCTCACTCCTCTCATTCTGGTTTCTTCCGTTCCATACCTGCACCTGCTCTGTCCCTCTCTCCTTATAGCCAACATGACAGAAGCTGGTCACTCACCTCTCAAGATTCATGCTGCCTCCTTTGAGGCCCAGTCCCTAATTCCTGGGGAAAAGATTCTGATTGGATCAGCTAGGGATCAGGGTCCCACAGTGCAGACATGGCTGTGGAAACTCGCCTCCTGTGAGGGACAGTCCTTGTTTAAGGGAACCTTTGTGGGCTGGGCTAATATCCCAACAGTATCTCCTTCCTGAATGTTAGAACTAGAACCTCCTCTCATGGCATCATCCCAGGAGCCTCAGGAGGCCCATGCTCTGGTTTTTGTCCTCCTGCAGAGCTGTCCATGGTGTCGGTGAGGCTGCACTGCCAGCAGAGAATTAAGGTGGTCCTGAGCAGCTGCTTCCTGCAGATTCATAGCTGGGTGCTGACAAAGATGTGTTTCTGGGATGCGCCAGCATCAGCAAGATAGAACAGGGTTTCCGTGTCCAAGTCTTCATGTTGGAGAAGAAGGAGGGTACTTGTGGACTCCGCCTCTCTGTAAGCAAGCTGGGAAGGGGCCTCCTGATGGAGGGGGAAGGGGCTGGGAACAGAGTAACTGGTACCTGTCATGACTTTATTTCCAACTGATTGAGGAATTCTCTGGAATGGAGTCAAGTCTCAGCCATCAGATTAGTCTTTTTGAGGGCAAGACCATGTTGTCCCCTTTCAGATTGGGAATGCCCTTGTGGGTGGTGTCATGTTTGATAGATTGGGATACTGGTTTCCAAACTGTTGTCAGCCATGAAAGCCTTTGAAATAATAACAACCTCAACCAGTATTCATCAATTTTTGACCGTGTGTCATGTGCTGTGTAGGTCAAATAGTTTTCTAGATACATTATGCCATTAAATCTTTATAATAATCCTGTGAGTTTCTCATTTTACAGATGAGTAATCTAGGGCTCAGAGAAGCTGAGAGATTTTCTTTTCTTCTCTCTTTTTCTGAGCCAGAGTCTCCCTCTGTCACCCAGGCTGGAGTGCAGTGGCACAATCAAGGGTCACCACAGCCTCAAACTTCTGAGCTCAGGCAATCCTCCTGTCTCAACCTCTCAAGTAGCTGGGACTACAGGTGTGCACCACTATGCCCTGCTACTTTTTAATTTTTTTTTTTTTTTTGTAGAGAAGAGGTCTCATTATGTTGACCAGGCTGGTCTCAAACTCCTGGGTTCAAGCAATCTTCCTGCCTCAGCCTCCCAAAGTACTGGAATTATAGACATGAGACATCATTCCTGCAAAGCTAAGAGATTTTGGGATTTTTTTTTGAGTTGGAGTCTCACTCTGTCACCCAGGCTGGAGTGCAGTGGCACACTCACGGCCACCCCAGCATCGACCTGCTGGGCTCCGGCGATCCTTCCGCCTCAACCTTCCAAGTAGCTGGAACTACAGGCACGTGGTATCATGCCCAGCTAATTTTTGATTTATTGTAGAGACAAAATCTCGCCAAGTTGCCTGGGCTGGTCTCAAACTCACAGGCTCAGGCAGTCCACTCACCTCGGCCTCCCAAAGTGCTGAGATTATAGGCTGAGCCACCACGTCTGGCCCTGCTAAGAGATTTTTCTAAAGTCACACAGCTAGTTATTAACAGACTAGTTTGTGCTCCTAACAGCTCACCAATGCTGCCACCTCTTTTCTTTGGAAGGAGTCTTACATAAAAGCCAAAAATAAAAATATTGAAGCAGAGCAGCTCTGACTGAATGCAGGAAGAGTACCCTGCAGGGCCTGCTCCCCCCAACACATGGGCTGGCTGTCACATCCTTCAAGGAGGCTCTGGGCCTCCCCAGCCTTCGTTTGACAACCAGAGCTGTCCTGAAGAGATGACTTAGTTCCTCCACATTGTCTGCCATTAACTCTAGTTCTGCCCAGTTATGCATAAGGTCTCGTCTCTCGCTCAGGTCCTGTAATAGAGCTTCAACATGGAATGGCTAAGTGTATGGCTATGCTCCTAGAACTCTTGATCAGTGATCTTTTTAACAAATTGCTTTATTTATAGCAACAAAACAAGTCATTTTTATTCTTTTTTTTTTTTTGAGATGGAGTCTCACTCCATCGCCCAGACTGGAGTGCAGTGGCCGCTCCTGGCCACCGCAGCCTCGAGCTGCTGGGCTCCGGCGAGGCTTCCGCCTCAGTCTTCCAAGTAGCTGGAACTACAGGCGCGCGCTACCACGCCCGGCTAATTTTTGATTTATTGTAGAGATGAGGTCTCGCCAAGTTGCCCAGGCAGGTCTTTAACCTGCGGGTTCAGGCAATCCACTCACCTCAGCCCATTTTTATTCTTTAAAAAAAAAAAAAAGCAAAAGCAATGTAGCAGAGTGTGGTGGTGCATGTCTGTAATTCCAGCTACTTGGGAGACTGAGATGGGAGGATAGCTTGAGTCCAGGAGTTTAAATCCAATCTGGGCAATATAGTGAGACCCTGTCTCTAAAAATAAATATACAAGAAAAAATAACCCTATATAAACAATAAAACACCAAAAAGATATCCAAATATTGGAATAGGGACCAGGACTTGACATTTTTAACAAGCACCCAAGTGATTGTTTTATTTTTCCCGAGGGATTCTAAAATGCACACTGAAATTTGAGAACCAGTGGCACAGAGGTTAAGAACACAAGTCCTGGGATCAGAGGGATTTTGAACTCTGGTTCTGTTACTTGCTTTGGGCAAAACTTTTAATCTTTCTAAGCCTCAGTTTGCGCTTCTATAAAATGAGACTAATAACAGAACTCTCTTCAGAGAGTTGTGGTCAAGCCACAGTGCCTGGCATACAGCCCATGCTTGGTAAACTTCAGTCATCACATACATTTATTTATTTATATTTTTTTTTATTTGAGTTGGAGTTTCACTCTGT
>CAUYQG010185412.1:0-21541 GCA_963574415.1 Tarsius wallacei
ATCTCCACCTTCCAAGTAGCTGGAACAACAGGCATGTGCCACCATGCCCAGCAAATTTTTTTGATTTATTGTAGAGATGAGGCCTCACTAAGTTGCCCAGGCTGGTCTCGGACCTGTGGGTTCGGGCAATCCTCTCACCTCAGCCTCCAAAGTGCTGGGATTATAGACATGAGCCATCGCGCCCAGCCTTCAGACTATTTTTAAAATCCAGCAATTGAAGCGGGGGAAAGCAGAAAACTAGGGGGAAATTGCAGCTGCTTGACTGCTGCAAATGAAAAATCCTGATCAGTTTGAACTCCACGATATTGGAGGACTTTATGTTCAATGCCTCATTTTTGAAAACTGCTCCCAACATGTTCAAATATCTTCCCTCCATGACCAGTGTTAGTGTTCACCAACCATTAAGAACTGTGTTAGCCGGGCTCAGTGGCTCAGCCTGTAATCCCGCGCCTTGGGAGGTTGAGGTGAGTGGATTGCCTGAGCCCGCGGGTTCGAGACTCTCCTGGGCAGGCGAAACCTCATCTCTACAATAAATCAAAAAAATTAGCTGGGTGTGGTAGCGCGCGCCTGTTATTCCGGCTACTCGGAAGGCTGAGGCGGAAGGATCGCCGGAGCCCAGCAGGTCGAGGCTGCGGTGGCCGGGAGCGGCCACTGCACTCCAGTCTGGGCGACGGAGTGAGACTCCAACTCAAAAAAAAAAAAAGAACTGTGTCATTCTATTAAAGGTCACAGGACACAAATGAAATTGGGATTCCTGGTTCCTTTTTTCAATTCATGGCTTTCATTTGTCAAATCAGACATTATGCGCATTACTGGGAATTAGAGGATTAGGACACGAGTTCTTATTGTAGTATTTCTCATATAAACAAATTTACTTTTCAAATGACAACTCTACTCAATCTTTTCTGTTGGTGCTACAGAAATGCACAAGTCAATCACATGATAGCTAAAATATTTGAGAGTAGGTTACATTGCAAGAAATTTTGCGGGACTTACGACAATTTCTACATGCCATTTTGACTAATGGGTTTGAAGTGGGTTAGAGGTGAAACTATATAATTCATTGGTGGGTTATCTTGGCATAAAATAAAGATGAAAGGAATTTAAGAAACTTTTTAGTAATCACACAATAATTGCCTGTCAAGGCACAATTTTACTCTACTGATTTTCTGATCATTGTGGCTTGTATTATGCATACCCTGTGTCCTTATTTTCTTCAAAATTTAAAGCTGGGATAAATAAACACATATTTAGATTAATGTGTTGCAACAAGAGATAAAGGGGGAAAAAACAGTGGTTACAAAAGTATGCCTTCAGTAGTGTGCGTTTGCAGTGTCTAAAATGGCCTAGGTTGGATGCAATGGTTCATGCCTATAATCCCAGTACTTTGGGAGGCCAAGGTGAGAGGATTGCCTGAGCTCAGCAGTTCAAGAGCAGCTTAGGCAACATGGTAAGATCTTGCTTCTATAATAAATTTGAAAAAAAATAGTCAGGTGTGGTGGCATGTGCCTGTAGTACCAGCTACTTGGAAGGCTAAGGCAGAAGAATCGCCTGAGCCCAGCAGGTCGAGGCTGCAGTGACCATGAGCATGTCACTGCACTCTAGCCTGGATGACAAAGTGAGACTCCAACTCAAAAAAAAAAAAGCCCAACGTTCTGATCTTCCAGCTGTATGGGGTACAATGACTGAATCCAGTTGAAGATTTGGGTACTGCTTTGAAGCATGCCATGTTACTCAAGGTAGCGTAAGGGAAAATGCTGGAAATACTATCATTTTGCATGATTATATTCTCTTAACACCCTAGATAAATTATCCCAACTTCAATAATTTGAATGATACTACCAGATTTCATAGGGTTAATAACAACTAATATTTATTGCGTGATTACTAAGTACATGATACGCTTCCAAGCACTTTACATAATAACAACAATTAATTCATTTTAGAAGTTTCCCTGGAAAACAGAATCTATTTTTCAGTTGCTGTGTGATGTTTTCAGGCGATCTGCCTTCTGTCTCCAAAGTATAATGGTGGTGTTAGTGATCTATTGTTATTATCCTTAGGAATTATTAGATTTGAGAGTAAGTCATTGAATTTTCAACTCAGCAATCTAATTTTGCTGTTGTTTGTCACAGGATGGCTGGTGGATACGACTGGCAGCTACACTGCAGCGTTCCTTCTCTGTGGATTTTCAATGATATTTAGTTCTGTGTTGCTTGGCTTTGCTAGACTTGTAAAGAGGATGAAAAAAACCCAGCTGCAGTTCCTCGCCAAAGAATCTGATCCCAAGCTGCAGCTATGGACCAATGGAACAGTGGCTTATTCTGTTGCAAGAGAATTAGATAAAAAAGATGGGGAGTCTATGGCTACAGCAGTGCCTGGCTATACCCCCACGTGACCAAGGGCCTTGAGCCTGGGAATCTTCAGGGTTCAGAGAGGTGGGGCCACCAGATTGTTCATGTTTCTGAAGCATTTTATTTTGGCAGAAGTATTGCCTTCCAAGGAAATCATTATTATTGTTTTGTTAACATATTTATAAGGGAAAAATAGTAAATCATACAGCACGTTGGACTAGCCCAGAGGTTCCTCATTTGGGATTTGTACTCACAACTGAACTCACATCTTTTGGGCAATGAGCATTACTCTTTGGGGAGTGTATGAACACAGCTGATATAATTGGCTGTAATTAGAGGTGATTTCAAGGCAACACAAAGCAGATGACACTGGGTAGCAGCTCCATCCCAAAACATCTGCCCCTCCATTTTTCCCTCCTCTGTTAGAAGGTAAATGAAACATTGATGTGTCGGTTTGCTTACCTTGTGCTGTTTGGAGAAAAGAGGTCAGCTTGGGGTATGGTGGTAGAAAGGGAGAGATGCCAGACTTTCTTCATAGTGGAGTTTCTCACTAGTTGAAGTAGGGTTGTTAAAGAATACTCGAGATTCTTCAAAAAGTAATACTTAATATAGAAAAAAAATCCCCCTCCCACTCTTTCTCTCTCATTCTATCTTCTAGCCAGTCCTTGCTTCTACCAAAGGGTAGACACCACTTTGAGAACCCAAGTAATCATGGAATGCCGTGATGGGAATAGACCTTAACGGATAGCTGGAAAGATCTTCTATTTGACATTGTCCACTGGAAACTGAAAGCTCTTTTCCTAAGACTGTGTCCCAAGCCTTCAGCTCTGTTACTGCCACATATGATACTTATTCAAATTTAGCAGAACATACCAAGTCGCTAGGGTGACCTCTCAATCTTACCTGAAATGTTAACAACACCAAACTTCCCTTTTTCCCTTCAGGAAAAAATCTCTTATTCAAACTGCAGACACTTTACTGTTAGGAACAAAAAAAATGTTGGCAGTATTCCAGTCGGGCAGAAATTGAATTCTTGAATCAGCAGGTCTCTGGTGGGAGGGTTTTTTTTTTTTTTTTTTTTGCAGTTCAGACATTTAAGTTCATCATTACCCATAACAGGATTTGGGGGATTTCCCCTGAAAATATTTTCCTAGAGATATTCTAAAGGTGAGATTCCTCTCTCCCTGCATTAATTCTTGTTCCAGTGTCCACTGTTCTTCATCTCTTTGTGGATAATAATTAGAAACCCAACTCCTTGGATTAGAAGTTTTTTCATTCCCAATACTCTACTTTTCTATGGTTTAGGTTAATTTCTGAGTCTTCAGATTGAAGGGGTAGGGCATGGAGACAGAAAGAAAGTCCACATTCCTCAGCTCATCTCCCAACTATTTGAAGTCCACAGAACTGTAATCTCCGATCTCAAATCATGTAAATAGGGGCTACTTAAGCAATTGATTTTTATGATTCAAGAACTTAAAATCCAAGTGTCAAGGAAATAGTTGACCTTAAAGGCTATTTAATCCACTGTCCCCTAAGAAGTTTCACAAGTGCTGGGTTGGAGGAAGGGAACACAGCAATGAGGAAGACCCTGAGTTGTGAGCACGATCTGCAAGGGGCGTGTGCCTCTAACTGGATATTTCATAAAACCACGTTAATACGTTGCTTTTGGAATGAGACACTGACTTGTTTTGATGGGAGACAA
Organism: Tarsius wallacei; assembly: GCA_963574415.1. Classification (NCBI taxonomy): domain Eukaryota; kingdom Metazoa; phylum Chordata; class Mammalia; order Primates; family Tarsiidae; genus Tarsius; species Tarsius wallacei. The sequence continues at coordinate 4,057 of CAUYQG010185412.1, forward strand.
TGGTAATAGTTCATAGTTGTTTTCCAAAGAGAAATTTGAGTGTTATCTGTTATCTCTTGGCTTGATTTGAGAATTTAGTGTTGAGCTCATTTACTTTGTCATTTGCAATATTTTAAAATTTGAAAAATATATGTAAAAATTCAAAGTTAAAATGATGTATACCTGTTTGGAATAGCACTTTACTCTAAATATCATTTCTTGAATCATCAAGCCTAAAGATTTTTAAATATATATATAACTATAAATATCCTTATACATATTTTTTCATTGTGATGATCATAGTAAAATTTTATGTTGTTCTGAAATATAACTTCTCTAAAGTATTATAAGTATTTATGAAAAATGAGCATAGTAATTAGAACTTTTAAAGATTTGTATAAAAACATTTGGGATAGTTGACTTTATACATGCATAAATTTGCATTTTATTTTCCCTTTTGAAGCAGCATTTTTAGAAAATCTGCAAGAAAAAGGTAGATCTTAAAGTCTACCGTTTTGTCAACTAGAAAAAATTTTATTGCTAATGTGCCACGTGCCTATATACTGTTTATTTCAAAACTGAGGAACTCATAGGACTGATGTATTTTGTGGAATCAAGAACAAATTTGTAGTGGGATGATTCTACATCTTAAATACTTCTTTCTACCACTGTAAGCTCTACTTTGGAATTAACTGAGTAGAAAAGCAGAAAAAAGTTGTCTAACTCTTGTAGATGCACTGTACCATCGGGCTCTTTGTTCAGACTGTAATTTCACTAATAGATCAGATATTTACGCTAATATTTTTTATTTCAAATGAAAAATAAAATGAGTTTATAGTCTTGTGGTTGGAAAAACATTTTTCCCTTGGATGAGGGGTTTGGACTGGATAGGTGAGCAGCCTGTCCAGGTCATGCTGCGAAGATTGGCATCTTATCATGTTGTAAGTGATCAAATGATTTACAAAAACCAAAACCCTTTAAGTACCTTCAATGTGCTAGTGATTATGCTCAGATCCTATAGCTCCTCTGTGTTGTCTCATTTAATCCCCATAGTAACATTTATTATCACCGTTTTGTAGATGTGGAAACTGAGGCATCCAGTTCCCTCAACTCTGTAGGCACTGCAATCCAGTGCTTGTCATGTGAAATCCTATAAAACTGGGATGCTGGTCTATGCTGAAGCCTGCATCCTGCCCTTTGTGGCTACTCCGATCATCTTCTTCTGTGAGTTCAATAAGCCATTTGGAAATGGGCCCTCCCTTGAGTAGATAAAATCCTTTGGCGTATACTTCAGTTTTCCAACGAGTATAGAAGGATAGATTCTAGATTGGAGATTTCAAGAGTCTTCCCAAAAGGTTCTATTCAAACCACTGCTTCCAGACTCAGTGGTTTAATTTACTGTTCATCTGTCCAAGGATTCAGGCTTCTCCTTGGGAGCACTGTGGGTGGGAGTAGGAGGTTGGGGAGAATACTTGGTCCCAAAAGTGAGTTCCACTTTCCACATGACCAAAGTCATGCTTTCTCTCTTGGGAGGTGAGTTCTTTTATTGCCTGTGATGATGAAAATGGTAATGTCTACTGGGCACTCACTTTCCTGATCCAATAGGTCTAACTCTGAAATTATTTGTTGAAATGAAATTGTGTGAATTCAGGGCAAAGATCTGAGTTTCTTTTCCACACTCCAAAGTTTGTCTTTTTAATTTTTTTAACTCCATCAAGCAATAGATTTTTTGTATACCTGTTGCCAGAACAGCTACCAATAACAGATGACTGAGATTTTGTCCCATAGCACAAAAAAGACTTTAGTGTGGGGCTTTGAAAAATATTAAATAATGATAAATGTTTTGGGTTTTTTCAGATTGAAAATATAGTTTATTTAGAAGTTAAATGTGTGTGTGTGTGAGAGAGAGAGAGAGAGAGAGAGAGAGAGATTGAGAGATTTGCCTCCCCAAGGTAGAGGAGGGGGCCAAAACTAGGAAAATGTATATATGGCGGTCACAGCTCAAAGAGCCACGTGGACACACCAGAGTTTAGCAAAGCAGTGGCCAGGGATTCACATTCATAAAAAAACATTATGAAATTTTTCAAACATACGACAGTAGAAAGAATAGTATAATGAATTTGATGTACCCATCCCCTGACATCTACAATCATCTACCCATTATTCTCCCCCTTGATGAAGCAATTTGACAGCACATATTTTCCTTCAGCTGTCAGAAAGTAACCAAGCTTGGCAAGAATAATTTGTTCAGGCTAGCAGAGGACACCTGTTGCTAGCCTCACCTATTCCTGTGGCACATCATTACCTGCAAAGTGGATTGGGGCCCCTTTCTTGCTAAGGGATTTGAATGTCTGAATTGCAAATTCAAACTTCCTTCTTCCCTCCTCAGCCCTCTACGAATCTTCAGGTCTGCCTGACACCTGAGAGCTGTGTCAAATAAGTGAAAAGGGCCTTCCCTCCCCCCACGCCGCCCCCCGAAAGTCAAAGTCAAACCAAGAAAAGGGCTTTTGAGGTCAAGATGAGAGTAATTAAGTAATTAATTATTGCCATTAAATGTCAGAGGTCTCTTTGAGGAGTCTGGTTTGAGCTGCCACGAGAAGACTTAAGAATTAGCATTTTAAATGCATTCCTTTGAAAGGTTTCCTGTGAAAGTGTCCCTTTTGTGATGGCAAGTTAGGTTTTTTTCCCACTGACAGGCGTAATGAAAACGTTAGAGGTCCCGACCCTAGGAAGGATGACGACCTCTGCTTATTCCTGGAGAGCTTGTTTTTGCAGCTGGGGCCAGAACAGGGTCTGGGTGTGCGTCAGAGTGGAGAAGGGTCTGGGAGTGGGAGAAAGGGATGCGTGGTTACACACCTTTGTGTGATTACCTGAGGTTCCAGCAGACACCCAAGACCTCTGGGTCTCTAAACTTGCCACTCCCTGCCCACACAGGGTAGAGGAATCCAGATATCTGATTCTAGGAAGGGGAAAGCCTTTCTCAGAGCAACAGAACTTACAAGTCTGGCATGAGCAATCAGCACCCACACTGGAACTACAAGGTCACATGGGGTATAGCTCCTGCCACTGGGCTACGTCCCCACACCCCTTCACTATACTCCGGTGCTCAGTTATTCTATCAGCTTCTCTGAGTACCAGACCTCCTCTCTCTACCCCCGACCTTGGGACATTTTGCGTATGGTGATCTCGTGTTCACTTGCTTCTCATGTTTTGGGCCACAGTTTAATTGTCACTGCTCAGGCCGGGGCACAGTGACTCAAGGCTGTAATCCCAGCACTTTGGGAGGCCGAGGCGAGTGGATTGCCTGAGCCCGCGGGTTCGAGACCCGCCCGGGCAACTTGGTGAGACCTTGTCTCTACAACAAATCAAAACAAGTAGCCGGGCGTGGTAGTGTGTGCCTCTAGTTTCGACTACTTGGAAGGCTGAGGCGGAAGGAACGCCGGAGCCCAGCAGGTTGAGGCTGTGGTGGCCATGAGTGTGCTGCTGCACTCCAACCCGGGTGACAGAGTGAGACTCCAACTCTAAATAAATGAATGAATGAATGAATGAATATCACTGCCCTAGGGAGTACATCTTTAACCACAGCCCCCATCAAAGTTACATCTCCCCCCAACTACCATCCAAGCTAGTCTTTCTCATGGCATCCTGTACTTTTCCTTCCAAGAACATCTCTTAATTCTAATTGCATGTTCATTTGTGTGTTCATTTTAAAATTTCACCTGCACCACAAACTTTCTGCAGATAGAGACAATACTGACTTATTCATCCCTGTGTCCTGTGCCTGACATGTTAGAGGCACTCAACAAATACTTCATGAATGAAAAAATGAGTGAAATGAACAAATGAATGAAAAAAAAACTGCCAAGTAAGGGTGGGGCTGATTGAAGGACTGGGGTGCAGGTTTGCTTGGGTGCAAGTTGCTCTTGTACCCAGAACAGATGGGACGCATTAGATGTTCCTAATTCAGTGTGTCTAAACAGGACATCTTGTGAGAGGTGTCACCATAAACAGCAGGAGCTCTGGAGCCCTGGCCATTATGGGGCAGGTTTGGGAACAGGAATAAAAGTGGCAAAGAAAAGAGTCGGTAGAAAGATATTAAATAACTAAAACTTTTGATTGGGGTCTGAATGTAAAACTGAGACTACTCTGTTCATCCTAAACAGGCTGAATTAAATAGCTGTTGTGCACCTATGAATGGAAACCCCGGGGAAGGGACACAGATCACACAAGGGAGTCGTGGAGCCTTGGGAAGAGGTGGATGGCGCATGCCTCAAATGTACAAAGATGGGGTTTCAGTTACAGGCACCACACAGACTGCTTTCACATGAAATCTTAATACCAGGGTTGGGCCAGGTACAGACGTCCCTCAGGTCTTCTTCCTGACCAGTCTATGGCTGGCCCCTAACTCATAGGGCATTCCCGGAAATTAGGTAGCATGCTGGCAGACATTTGAAAGAGTTGGTGAGGGGGCCCGAACACGATGGCTCCAGCCTGTAATCCCAGCTCTGGGAAGCTGAAGTGGGAAGACTGTTTGAGCCCAGGAGTTCAAGACCAGCCTAGGCAAAAAAGCGAGGCCTCATCTCTACAAAAAATCAAAAAATTAGCCAGGTGTGGTGGCACACACCTGTAGTCTCAACTACTCGGGGGGGATGAGGTGGAAGGATTGCCTGAGCCCAGGAGTTTGAGGTTGTGGTGACCCATGATCATGTCACTGCATTTCAACCTGGGCAATAGAGCAAGACCCCGACTCAGAAAAAAAAAAGTGTTGGTGAGAGGAGTATTTAATAAGCACCTCTTTGGAATCTGGCGCCATGTTGTATATGGTGGGGATTAAAAATACTCATACAGGCCGGGTTCGGTGACTCAGCCTGTAATTCCAGCACACTTTGAGAGGCCGAGGCAAGTGAATCGCCTGCGCTCGCGGGTTCAAGACCAGCCCGGGCAACTAGGCGAGACCTCGTCTCTACAATAAATCAAAAATTAGCCTGTGCCTGTACTTCCAGCTACTTGGAAGGCTGAGGCAGAAGAATCGCCACAGCCCAGAACCCAGCAGGTCGACGCTGGGGTGGCCGTGAGTGTGCCACTGCACTCCAGCCTGGGCGACAGAGCGAGACTCCAACTCAAAAAAAAAAATACTCAAGCTGTGATCTCAAGGACTGCCTAATTGATAAACTGAAATCAACTCAGGTGAGAACAACACCAAGAAGTTATTACATATTGACCTGACGCTAAGGGCTTGGGTACTCTGGAAAGGGAGAATTCTCTGGAGAAATTTGAAGCCATTCTGGGGAATCTGAAGATGGGATTGAAGGGTTTGGAAGCAGCCTCTGCTCTTTTTTCAGGGCAAGAGACTAGTGGGGGTTGGGGTGGGGTGCGGGGCAATCTCTTTTTGTGGCTACTTGGGGTTCCAGCAGACTTCTCAGGCCAATGCAGAGCCAAGTACAAGTTGACATAAATGCTCTGGTGACATAAATGTTCTGGCCCACAAAGGTGTCTGGGACTTTTGGGGATTGCTGGGTTCTGGAGGTTGTATTTGCTTGCCTTCTCTAAGTAGAGAATAGAAATTTTCGGGACATGGAGTTCAACGGCAATAACCATCCCTCAATTGTAAAAAAAGTCGTTTGTGGCTGGGCTCGGTGGCTCAGCCTGTAATCCCAGAACTTTGGGAGGCCGAGGCGAGTGGATTGACTGAGCCCGCGGGTTCAAGACCCGCCTGGGCAACTTGGCAAGACCTCATCTCTACAATAAATCAGAAACTAGCCGGGCGTGGTAGCATGCTCCTGTAGTTCCGGCTACTTGGAAGGCTGAGGTGGAAGGATCGCCGGAGCCCAGCAGGTCGAGGTTGCGGTGGCTGGGAGCGTGCTACTGCCCTCCAGCCTGGGCGACAGAGTGAGACTCCAACTAAAAAAAAAAAAAAAAAGTCATTTCTAAGTTTTCTTTAAAAGGGACATATTATGCAGCACTGCCATCTGCTGGAACTGGCGAGAACACCTTCCAGAAGGTGGTGGTGTCATCAATGGTTCAATTCCACAAGGCCAGCCATAGCACAAACATTAAAGTTTGTTACTGTTTCTTTCTCTTCCATCCCCCACCCTCTTGTTGTTATCTTTCTCATATTTATCCTTTTTTGCCTTGTAAGTACGTAGAGGTAAGGATGCTGTGTTGCATTTTTCAGCTTTTGATGATCTATGTCAGTTGTCCATGTGGAATACCAAAGTTAGTATGAATGATGATTTTGACTGGCTTGACTAAGAATAGCCATTGGTAAAAATTTTTTGAGTCCTCTGGCTTTCTCAGGAACCCAGGTTGCCATCTGGCTCCCATTCTCCTTCCCCACTGTGGCACTTACTAATGTGTTAATTGTTATGATGTGAGTTGATAAAGGATTAAGTTCGAGTGTGAGATACAGAATCTCAAACCTGTATCAGAAGTGAAATTTTGGAAAATGTTGAAACCAAATGATACAGAAGAGTGGATTTTGTGTCGATTTGAAAACATCCAACGTCCTATTATACTATACACGAATTATGAACAATTTAGAGATTGAATTTACTTGAAAATATGTAATTCATGTGAAATTGTGAGGGGATACCATTTATTTATATCTACAGTTGCCTTCACAGGAGAGGGAATCATGTTAAAATGATTCTTCTGCTGAACTAAGCAACTCACTGAATGTAGTTATGCATAGGTGTGTCTGGGCTGGGTATGAGTATAAGAATGAGAGAGAAACTAGTTGCCCTGGTTAAGAGAAATGAAGGAATGGTTTCCCGTTACTTAGGGAGAAGAAGAGATGTCGGGAAAGAGGCAAGGCCCAGCAGGGAAAGAGGCAAAAATATCAATAAATGGTTGAAAATCTTTCCTTCTTTCCTCTTCTTTCTCCCCTTTCTTAGGCTCCTTCCCTCCCTCCCGCTTCTCTTTCTTTCTGAAAAACAGAAATTATCTAATATTAAGTTTAAAGCTGTAGATTCCTCTGTCGCCTGAAACCTAAAGAATTTTTATAGACAAGTGACCAGTGAGTAGGTTTTAGTCTTGATGTTTGTTTTGGTTTTTATATTTGCTGTGGTTTATGTGTTCGTTTGGGTGAAATCGCTGGAGTTGACGTTGTATGGAAAAGGGAAAGTATGTAAAGAGAGGTGAAACCACTCTTGAACCAAATTAATATTTAGCAGATTAGGGGCTGGGGTCACTTTCCAAAGTCCATGGCCTGGAGGCTCAAGGCAAAACCTGGGGATGTGAAAGGGCGGATGATCGCAGCCTACTTCTTTTTTTTTTTTTTTTGAGTTGGAGTCTCACTCCATGGCCCAGACTGGAGTGCAGTGGCCGCTCCTGGCCACCGCAGCCTCGACCTGCTGGGCTCTGGCAATCCTTCCACCTCTGCCTTCCAAGTAGCTGGAACTTCAGGTGCGCGCTACCACACCCAGCTAATTTTTTATTTATTGTAGAGATGAGGTCTCGCCAAGTTACCCAGGTGAGTCTTGAACCCACAGGCTCAGGCAATCCACTCACCTCAGCCTCCCAAAACGCGGGATTACAGGCTGAGCCACTGAGCCGGCTGCAGCCTACTTCTGGCTGTTAAAGGGTTACAGCACCCGCTCCCCTCTCCCTCCCCTCCCCTCCCTTCTCTTCCCCTCCTTCCTATTTATTTTAATTCACAAATAAACATTGCACATATTTATCATGTACAATCTGATGTTTTAAAATATGCATTCATTGTGGAATGGCTAAACCCAGCCACCTCCCTGCCTTCTGTTGTTCTCCACAGCGGGTGAGAGTCTGATGCCGGTGGGTGTGTGTACAGGGGATGTATCCTTCCTCCTCAGGACAAAGACTGGGTGTTCTGGCTTCTAATTGTTTATGGGTTCTTCAGTCTTCTGAAGTAGGTTGCTTCCTTTCTTGAGGAATTCATTCTAAATCTCTGAATTCCAAAATCAATTCTCGAGACAAGTCCTTTTCTTAGATTGAATTCATTGCTTTCTTAGGCCATTTTCCCCAGGGGTTTCAGCAGCTTTTAATCCCGGGGTCAAGGGCCACCTTTCATAGTTCCAGGGAGTTCTGAGGCTCTGTGTACAATAGTATCTGGTGACCTGTGATTATAGAATGTCTGAACTGGGTGTGATCCTCTAGAATCTCCTGTAGTCTTTGTAAAGATTTGGCCCTATCTTTCCACATCCTTCATTCCAAATTTTAAGACTGTTTGTTTGTTTGAGTCAGTCTCGCTGTTGCCCAGGCTGGAGTGTAGTGGTACGCTCACGGCCACCGCAGGCTTGAACTGCTGGGCTCAGGCTATCCTTTGCCTCAGCCTTCCAAGTAGTTGGAACTACAGGCATGCGCCATCACTCCTGGCTAATTTTTCCTGATTTATTGTAGAAATGAGGTCTTGCCAAGTTGCCCAGGCTGGTCTCTAACCTGTGGGCTCAGGCAATCCTCTCACCTCGGCCTTCCAAAGTGCTGGGATTACAGGCTGAGACATTATAGGGATGAGCCACCACTCTCGGCCTATTTTTTTATTTACTTGAGCTGGAGTCTCTACTCTCACTCTGTCGCCCAGACTGGAGAGCAGTGGCACACTCACAGCCACCACAGCCTCGACATGCTGGGCTCAGGCAATTCTTCCACCTCTGCCTTCAGAGTAGCTGGACCTACAGGCGTGCACCACCACACCTGGCTGATTTTTTTATTCTAGAGACAGGTCTGGCCAAGTTGCCCAGGCTGGTCTGGATCTCCTAGGCTCATGCAATCCTCTTACCTCCACCTCCCAAAGTGCTGGGATTACAGGTCCGAACCACCTTGCTCCGCCAATTTTAAGACTATTAAGAAAATATTTTATAGTGTCTAAGTGCTAGGTTATAGAACCAGACAGCCAGGGTTTGAGTCCTTTTTCCACCTCTTATCAGATATGTGACATTGGGCTTACTGAATGTCTCTAAATTCCAATTTTCCATGTGCAAAAAATAATAATAATAATAGTAAAATGCCAACCTCAAGGGGTTTTGTAAGAATTTTATAAGCTTCACCCATATACTGCATTTGGAAGATATTATATGCTGTGGATGATTGTTCAATGTGTCATCTGAGTTGAGAACATTAGATAGTGTCCTAGTCAAGTGTTCAATCCAGGTGGCACCAATGTGTGCTTATCCTTCAGAGTTTGTTGTCTGTGAGGCACCTGTGTGCTCCCATGAGGTGTGGCCTTCCCAAAGCTTATACATCTCACCTTCATTATTTCTTCACTATGCTTAGGTGCCATCTTGAGAGAAGGTATTGAGAATTCTAGCTGATCGCTTACCACAGAACCCCTCAGTTCAGAGCAATTATGGGAATATATACATGGTATTTCTGTGCATGTTTCTAGTAATCAGATGTTGTTTTTTTCTCCACTTAAAGTGAAATGCAACAAAATGTTTAATGAACAAATTTATCTTAGTAAATATGAAACTGCCAGAGGAGGTAGTTATGGTTGGGGTGGTATCTGGTGTGTGTGGCTTGATCTCAGGAAAAGAGGAAGCTGAGGAGGAGAAGAAACCACATCTCGGTGATGTTGGGGGCTCTGGCTCAAAAGAGAAGTGGACTCGAACAGGAGGCTGGAGTCATGGGAGAGGGAAGACGAGAGGATGTACAAGCAAAAAACTAAGTGATAAACTTGTTTTATTATTATTTTTTTTAGTTGGAGTCTCACTCTATCACCAAGGCTGGAGTGCAGTGGCACGCTCACGGCCACTGCAGCCTTGACCTGCTGGGCTCAGGTGATCCTTCCACCTCAGCCTTCCAAGTAGCTGGAACTACAGACATGCGCCCCCACGCCTGGCTAATTTTGATTTATTGTAGAGATGAGGTCTCACCAGGGTGCCTAGGCTGGTCTTGAACCCCTGAACTCAGGCAATCCTCTCACCTCGGCCTTCCAAAGTGCTGGGATTATAGGCATGAGCCACTGTGCCCAGCCTATAAGCTTGTTTTAAATTAAAAATACATTTGCTATGTTGTTCTGTAGGGAAGGAAAGAGGAAGTCAGTTCTGTGGTGGGCAGTGGGGGGGTCTTAGCCTGTAATGACTGCCCATGGTGTGCCTATAATGCTATTTCTTGATCTTTTTAATATAGACTTTATCTATTGATTTCCTGCTAAGTTAGGATTTAATTATTGAATTTAAAGAACTCCTCCCATCCCACTTCCTTCCATGTTCCAACAGTTAGGACTCATTATTTACTTGCTTTATCAGTTAGTTTTATAATTTACAATGGCATACTTGAAACTTAATCCTATTTTTCTTGTTTTTGAGTCAGAGTCTCACTCTGTCTGGGCTGGAGTGCAGTGGCCGCTCCCGGCCACCGCAGCCTCGACCTGCTAGGCTCAGGTGATCCTTCTGCTTCAGCCTTCCAAGTAGCTAGAATCACAGGTGTGCACCACCACATCTGGCTAATTTTTTGATTTACTGTAGAGACCAGGTCTCACCATGTTGCTCAGGCTTGTTTTGAACTCCTGAGCTCAGGCAATCCTCTCACCTCCGTCTCCCAAAGTGCTGGGATTACAGGCATGAGCCACCGCACCGGTCAAAACTTAATTCTTATTCCATCATTCTTAACTGTATCTCTTGACTCCTCTCTTTTAAATATGAAGTTTTATGACTCTAACCTACTACAGTTTTAATGTTGTCTCCTTCAAATTCACGTGTTGGAAGCTTAATCCCTATTGAGAGGTGAGACCTAATGGGTGGTGTTCAGGTTATGAGGGCTCAGTCTTCATGAATGGATTAATGCCCTAATAATAAGGAACGGGTTCTCTTTCTTCTGCTCTTCTGCTATGAAAGGAACAGACTTCCTCTCCTCCGGAGCATTCAGCGTTCAAAGTGTAATCTTGGAAGTGAATACCAGGCCTCACCAGACACCAAACCTGCTGCCACCTTGATCTTGGACTAGTCTCCAGAACTGTGAGAAACAAACTTCTGTTCTTTATAAACTATCCGGTCTCAGGTATCCTATTACAGTAGAAAACAAAGATAACTTCCCTTACCTTTTTCCCCTCTTCTCTTTTCCAACTCAAATGTTATCAAGGTTGGAAAGATTTATGTTTCGTTCTCTAATCATAATTACTGATCACAAAAGTTGAATATAAATGGCACTTGTATTATGTAAACACGATTTACCCTACAGCCACTTAGGGTCTGCCACGTGCATTTTTTTCACTTAGGCATGCCAGTTGATCCAAAATAGGATTGAGCAGGCAAGAAATTAGAGAAAACACCTATGAGAGAAATTAGAAAGAGCAGAGAGATGCAAAGAGAGCTGTCCGGCTGTGATGGTCTGACCTCATATGTAAGAGAGATAGAAGGAAGAAAAGTTGGGTAGAAATATCTTAGATGACAGTATAGTTTTAAGGAAAATTTGGCAAGGCTGGTAGGGAGTTCTTGAGCCCAAGTCACCTGTCAGGGGAGTTCTGCACCTCCCAGGAAAGGGCCTGACTTTTCATTCCTGCCATGCTCTCGGTAGCATGGCCTCACTGCAAATGCAATGATGAATTTCAGTGTGCAGCAGATGGGACCCTCAGCCAATTAAGATCTTGTGGCTAGAGCTCCAAGAGGTGCTTCTCACAGCTACCACATAGGGTCATGACGTTATCACCCCTGGTCTGCTCAAAGACTGTTCTTTTTTTTGGAAGTGGGGGTCAGAGTCTCACTCTGCCACACGGGCTAGAGTGCAGTGGCACAATCACGGCTCACCACAGCCTCGACCTATTGGGCTCAAGTAGTCCTTCTGCCTCAGCCTCTTGAGTGGCGGGGACTACAGGTGCATGCCACCATACCCAGCTTATTTTTTAATTTTTTGTAGAGATGATGTCTATGTTGTCTAGGCTGGTCTCGAACACCTGGGCTTAGGCAATCTTCTCGCCTCAGTCTCCCGAAGTGCTAGAATTACAGGCATGAGCCACCATGCACAGCCTCAAAGGAAACTGTTTTGATTGTCAAGGCCAAATGGGTACTACTCATTTCTTTTAATTCCCCAATTACATAAAAGCAGGCCACTTTTTAATTTGTTTTGTATTTCTGTCATGTTCTTTAATCTCAACAGTGATCACTTCATAAAAGATCCTTGGGCCTGCCTCTGTTGTAGGTGATGTCATGTAAGCATAGTCACATCATGACACCACTGTACTCCAGCTTGGGTGACAGCAACATCCTATCTTAAAAAGGAAAAAAAAAAATCCTTGCCTTCCTTTTTAAACAGATAAAACAAATAAAGTAAAAACAGCATAGAATTAAGTAAAACAAAACACTGAAGAGATTTAATTCATGAGATACACTGCAGTATATATGTATGTTTGAATATGCATAGAAAAGGATATATATCTGGAAGGATACATATCAAATTGTTAACAGTTTACCTTGGGGATGTGGAATTAAGGTAGGGTGAAGAGAGTGTTCTTACTTTTAAACTCATATACCTCTGTATTTTACAGTGAGCATTCATTATTTCTATACTAATCAAAACCATAGAAGAAATCAAAAAATAAAAATAGTAACAAAAAGTAAAACACACACAATTTTAGCTACATTAGAGGAATGGAGAATTAAATCACATGGCATTTTTCCACTAATATTGTGGAGGGATATAATTGTGTAGTTTATAATCAAAGAACATTAGACATATAATCAAAGAAACAACATATGACCACATTTAGTAATATATCAATTTAAAAAGTCCTTTGGGACAAGAGCCCTCAAGTAGTGACCCCTCAAGGTGGTTATTAAAACTGAAGGTAGAGTTTACTCCTAGGAGATCTACAGAAAAAAAACGACAATCTGAAAACTTCAGGCAAAAAACGAAACCAAAGCTTCAGAGAAGTCACTCTGAAATACTAAAACAAGGCCCTGCGCAGGGATTCACGCCTGTAATCCCAGCATTTTGGGAGATCGAGGCGGAAAGACTGCTTGAGCCCAAGAGTTTGAGACCCATCTGGGCAACATAGTGAAACCTCATCTCCACACAAAATCAAAAAATTAGCCAGTTGTGGTCGCACATGCCTGTAGTCCCAGCTACTCGGGAAGCTGAGGTGGAAGGATTGCCTGAGCCCAGGAAGCTGTTGCTATGGTGAGCTGTGATCATGCCACTGCATCCCAGCCTGGGCAACAGAGTGAATCTCAAAAGTAAAAAATAAAATACCAAAGAAAAGAAATAATAAAACAATTAACCACAGGTCAGAAATGGAGGGTATAAAATATAAAGCCCAGACTTATAACAAAAACACTGAAATCTTGGTAATCTAGGGATGTAGGTTAGGAACATTTATTTTATCCTTTTGTTTACCACTTCTCTCAATTTCTCAATTGATCTGCTTTCTATCTCAATAATTTTAACCTAAAAGTACTGTAATTTTAATTGGAAGGAATAAAATTAATTCAATTTTGATTCAGTGTAGATTTAGTTTTCTAGTTAACAAAACAGAACTTGAGACTAATGATTTCTCATTATCCATTTTTTTCACTATTATCTATAGCTACTTAATAAACATTTGGGGACATGATACTTCTGATTTCTCATGGATCCCTGCAGTCCCATTTTACTTAAAATTTGAGGAAATCCTTTTTCTCCTGTTCTAGTTTTTTTTCTTCTGAGAGATGACAAACTTTTTGTTTTTATGAACTTTTTTTTCCAATAAAGATTCTTTAGGTGACTGTTGGATGGAAAGTTAAATATCCTCAACAAAGTCAAAATCTTTGTAACCTCTGGAAAGTTCTGTCATTTGTAAGCTACATAGTTAAGAGTTCAATTAATATAATTTCGTAGTCCTTAAAGAATGTTACTGATCTAGGCATTAAAGGTTTATGCAGGATTCTACTTATTAAGTAAGCAATATGGGAACTTGGCCAAAATTTAATCTGCAAATTATTGTAAACAGCAGAGATAAAGGATATAAAGTTATAATAGACATGCCGTTTTTAAAAGTTAGAATAGCCAGGATATTGCTGTTTCTTAATGGATTATAGTATTTTAATTTTAAAAAATCAGCAAAAGATCCAGCATAATATACATATGGAGTATTCAGCATAATGTCTGGTACATAATAACCACTTAATAAAAACTGGTTTTATAATGAACAATGGATTAAAACAATAAACAAAAATAAAAGAGACCAAAATGGAGGGAAAAGTTTAGCACTAATTTCCTAGAGTACATATTTAAATGGAAAGTCGGAGTTCGCAGAGAGCAGCAAGGAACTCTGCATTTTCGGGATCTATCTTTTGAGCCCTCTCATAGTACTCAGCAGCCTGCCTCTTTTCTCCCTCGAGTTTGTAAACAAACCCAAGGGCACTCAAACTCTGCACATCTAAAGCATTGTAACAAAGTCTCTTGGTAGCCAATTTCTTCAGAGCACTTGTCAGTTTGGTGCGTAGGGATGACCTGTCCTTGACCTTTAAGGCTTCTAAATAATGATGGATGGCAGTATTTTCTGATTTACGGTGAAATTCCTGAAAGCGGCCATAGTGGTAGTGGATCTGATGCTTGTGATCATCAGTTATGTTCTCCAGACGAAGGGCTTTCTGGAAAATGTCCTCAGCATTGCTGTACTGGCCTCCCTCAGCATACATGTTGGCCAGGTCCGTGTAGGCAAATGCAAACATAGAGTCTCGTTCCACAGCTGCTTTGAAGTGAAATATGGCGGATGTAATCAGCTCCTCAACCTTCAGTTTCTCCTTCCCTTTAGGTCTGTTGCGTGTGGCCTTCTTGATTTGGATCATTTGCGCCCTGTAACAAAGTCCCATCTGGTGATGCAGGAAAGAAGAGGTTGGCGTCACCTCTAAGGCCTTTCTTAACAGTTCAAGAGCTTTGTCCCAGGAATTTTTTCTCCTGTAGAATTTGGCTGCATAGCGAAGGACGTAAGGCTGAGACGAAATCTGGTCCAGGATTTCTTCAATATACTTTTCCCCTTCAGCTTCTGCGTGTACATCTTGAAGCTTCAGTGCCAGGAAAACCTTGATGTAGGTGTTATCTGGGTTCAGGGTAACAGCTTTCCTCAGAGGCCCCAGAGAAAAGCTCTTGATAGAGCCCTCTCTGTCAGAATCATCCAGCCGATACACTGTGATGGCATAGCCGATGTTAAATTCTGGATTGTCAGGCTCTGCTTCCAGAGCCTTCTCAAAAGCTGCTTTAGCCTTTTGGTAATATTTGCCTCCAAATTTCAAGAGTGCCCACCCTTTCTCACAGTCAATCTCAGGACGCTCCAAATTGTAGTCTGAAGGACTGGACAATTTCTTGCAGACGTCCCCTACCTTGTCTACATACTTCTGAGATTCTTCAAGCTGGTCCATGTGATAATACACCCAGGCATAGTTTCCCCAAGTGACCAGGCTTCGTACTTCTTCTTCGTCTGAGTGTTCTCGTTGGATTATTTCCTCTGCTTGTTCCAGGCACCCTAGGGCATCTTTATTTTGGCCTTTTAGGTGTTTCACATAGGCCAATAGATTATAAAGAGCAAGTCTGGATTTTGTGGTAAGAAATTCAAGCTGTTGCCCAATGGTATCTTCCACATCCAACAGATCAATGTCTTCCTTAAGTAAATTCCATGTAAAGTGGCATTCTAACTCCAATAGAATGGCCTTCAAGGTATCCGCAGGAACTTCACTGTTAAAGATAAAATCATTTTTAATATTTGATGAAATAATTAATTTTCTAAACTTTAGATACTATTATTTGCATATCAACCAATTTTATCTCATAGTTAAAGCACTAAGTTCCCATAGTTTTATAATAGTTTCTTCTGTGTACATTCCTAGAAATATTTCATTTACATTCTCACTATTTATACCAGTTCTGGAGGGATGACAGGGCTTCCTATGGTACAGGTTTATCTGTTTCCTTTTGGGCATCACTAAATGCTTGAAAATCAGGAATAAGTATATCCACATTCAATAATTAATATAAAAAATCCATTTCTAAATTAAGAGGAGTGGCTGGACGCGGTGGCTCAAGCCTATAATCCCAGCACTTTGGGAGGCCGAAGTGAGAGGATTGCCTGAGCCCACGGGTTTGAGACCAGCCTGGGCAACTTGGTGAGGCCTCCTCTCTACAATAAACCAAAAAATTAGCCAGGCGTCATTGCGTGTGCCTATAGTTCCAGCTACTTGGAAGGCTGAAGCGGAAGGATTGCCTGAGCCCAGCAGGTCAAGGCTGCAATGGCTGTGAGTGTACCACTGCACTCCAGCCTGGGCGACAGAGTGAGACTCCAACTCAAAAAATAAAAATAAATAAATAAATAAATTATGAGTAGTGAAGGGAGAGAATAAGAGGTGAGAAATAAGAAAAAGAAGTACATTGAAGGAGACAGAGAAGCCACACAAATATATCATTTTTGCAGAGAAAGAAAGATTCAACATAGAAAAAGCACAGAAACACAAAGGAATAGGTATGCCAAGAGAAGGGGAAAAGTGTAAGTCTGAGACAGACAAAAGGAGAGTAACAGATACAGAGAAAGATGGGGAAAAGGAAAAAAAGGAAGCTCAGTAGATTTTAATGCGAGTGTCATGTCCTTGTGACTCTTGGGGCTGGGGGCAACAATAAAGTCTGACACCTACTACTAATTTACCACTGCTCTCACTTTAAGAAATAATTGTTGAGAGCCGGGCTCGGTGGCTCAGCCTGTAATCTCGCGCCTTGGGAGGCTAAGGTGAGTGGATTGCCTGAGCCCGCGGGTTCGAGACCCACCTGGGCAACTTGGCGAGACCTCATCTCTACAATAAGTCAAAAAATTAGCCGGGCGTGGTAGCGCGTGTCTATAGTTCCAGCTACTTGGAAGGCTGAGGCAGATGGATCGCAGCAGGTCGAGGCTGCGGTGGCTGGGAGCGGCCACTGCACTCCAGTCTGGGTGACAGAGTGAGACTCCAGCTCAAAAAAAAAAAAAAGAAAGAAATAATTGTTGAGTACCCCTTGGGGCAGGCACAGGAGACACTCTCTGAAACTAGGAAGATGAAGGGTGAAGGAAGGGATATGAAATAGCTATTTGTTTCTGAGAAACTTATGGGCAAGATCTTCTGAATAACATTGGGATGCAACAGTCTACCCTCACCCCAGTCTGTGGGAAGGCACAGGATATCCCAGTCGTTCCCTGGACCCAGTGATTTATTCAAATAGTCCAATTAAAATTTAATTTTGCTGAAATGCGACTCTGCTGGAACTCTCTCTCTTCCACATAAAAATTTTAGATTGGCAGAATTTTAAGTTTGGAGTTGCTAGTTGTCATCTTTACAAGTTCTTGGGAAGAGCGCACGCGCGCGCACGCGCGTGTGTGTGTGTGTGTGTGTGTGTGTGTGTGTGTGTACTTCCCTTATTATACATACAGGACCTTCCCCTGTATGTATAATATAAATATGTATATACATGTATATGGGTAACTATGGTAATATTTCTATCAATAAGCATTTATTGATTCCCTCATGTCATACATGCCAGGCAGTATTCTATTACAGTGGATACAGCAATGGAAAAGATAGAAAAAGGTCCTTTCTTCATGGTGATC
>CAUYQG010185416.1:0-32266 GCA_963574415.1 Tarsius wallacei
TATTACTTTTATAATAGAAAAATTATGTGTGTATCTTATATTTATTTATCCTATTTTCTTACTATATATATATTTGACTATTGTAACATAAAATTCCAAAATAAATTATTTTTTTTTTTTGAGTTGGAGTCTCACTCTGTCACCCAGGCTGAAGGGCAGTGGTATGCTCCTGGCTACCGCAGCCTCAACCTGCTGGGCTCCTGCGATCCTTCTGCTTCAGCCTTCCAAGTAGCCAGAACTACAGATGTGCGCTACCACACCCGGTTAATTTTTTATTTATTGTAGAAACGAGGTCTCGCCAAGTACCCGGGTGGGTCTCAAACCCGCGGGCTCAGGCAATCCTCTTGCCTTGGCCTCCCAAAGTCCTGAGATTACAGGCTGAGCCACTGAGACCGGACTATAAGTAAATTTTTTAAGGAGTGGTCATCAATATCATTAAATGGCTTAAAGTAAACTTCCTTTGGAAAGTCACCTATAAGGTGCCTTCCAAGTAAAATACTTTATGTAATCATTTTGACGTTATTCCCACTATGCACAGTGACTAGCAACTTGAAGGAGCAGATCAGCAAGTGCAAATTGATTACTCCATGAAATCACTAAATTATTAGTTAAATAACTAGAAATAAAGTCAAAAGTATGAGACAGTCTTTTTTTTTTTTTCTTTGAATTGGAGTCTCACTCTGTTGCCCAGACTGGAGTGCAGTGGCCGCTCCCAGCCACCGCAGCCTCCACCCGCTGGGCTCCGGCGATCCTTCCACCTCAGCCTTCCAAGTAGCCAGAACTACAGGCGTGTGCTATCACGCCCAGCTAATTTTTTATTTATTGTAGAGATGAGGTCTCACCAAGTTGCCCAGGCGGGTCTCGAACC
Organism: Tarsius wallacei; assembly: GCA_963574415.1. NCBI lineage: Eukaryota > Metazoa > Chordata > Mammalia > Primates > Tarsiidae > Tarsius > Tarsius wallacei. Next base: position 869 of record CAUYQG010185416.1, read on the forward strand.
CGCAGGCTCAGGCAGTCCACTCACCTCAGCCTCCCAAGACACAGGATTACAGGCTGAGCCACTGAGCCCGGCTGGGACAGTCTTTAAGGCCTTCACAGCATTGCCGTATTTCAAAGTTTTTCCCCAGCATTGTAGTATTTTAAAGGTTTTGTATGTTTTGGGGAAATTTGGGTGAGTTAAAAGTCAGCTAGTTAAAAAGCATTTATCTTAAGCATCTACTCTGAGCCAGGCATTATTCTTTGTGCTGGGAATACAGTACTGAACAAGAACCAAAACCTGCTCTCAAAGAGCTAACATCCTGGGGTTAAAAAAAGAAAAAGAGAGAGTAAACACTTAAAGAAGAAAACAATTAATTCAGATACTTGTGAGGCTATGAAGAAGAAAAGCTAGACTAATGTGATAGAATATGGGTAGTGAAGATCTGAGTTAAGGGGTGAATGATAGGGAGGCCTTCTGCAGAGTGGTGAGAGGAGATTCCAGCCTGTAATCCCGCGCCTTTGGGAGGCTGAGGTGAGTGGATTGCCAGAGCCCACGGGTTCGAGACTCGCCTGGGCAACTTGGCGAGACCTCATCTCTACAATAAATCAAAAAGTTAGCCGGGCGTGGTAACACATGCCTGTAGTTTCAGCTACTTGGAAGGCTGAGGCGGAAGGATTGTAGGAGCCCAGCAGGTTGAGGCTGCGGTGGCCAGGAGCGGCCACTGCACTCCAGTCTGGGCGACAGTGAGACTCCAACTCAAAAAAAAATAAAAAATAAAAAAATAAAGCAGAAGAAAGAGGAAGTACGAAGTCCCTGAAACACTAACAATTTTAATGTACTCAAGGGATAGAAAGAAAGCCAGGACAGCTGGAATTTGGGAGAGAGTAAAGATAAAGGATGACTCATGCAGAGCATTTGAAGGCTATTGGTAGAAATTTGGTTTTATGTTTGGCTGTAGTGGGACATCCTTGAACTATTTTAACTTGGTGATACAAAGTGATTTTTTAGTCTAGAAAAACATGATCACTGTTGTGTGGAGAATGCTTCATGTGCTTATAAGTATAGAAGGTAAGAAATCACCTTGCATGGGTCAAGAGAGAAATAATGGTAGTTTAGATGCGGATTGTAGCAGTGAAATGTTGAATGGTTGCATTCAGGCTTATTTTGGTTATAAGTTTGAGAGGCCTTAGATGGATGGAATATGGGATCTAAAGAAAAAAGAGGAATCAAGAATGACTTCCAGGAATTTAGGTGGAGCAACTGGATAGCCAATGTCATTTAAAGATGTAGGGAAAGATGGTGTGGGGATGAATTTGTAGGGTGGGAAACAGTGAATTAATAATTTTGTTTTAACATGTTATAAGACAAATGCTAGTTGACAGCCAAGAAAAAATTAACTGGACAGTTAAAGAATCTTGGAGGCTGGGCTCGGTGGCTCAGCCTGTAATCCCAGCACTTTGGGAGGTTGGGGCGATTGCCTGAGCCCACAGGTTTGAGACCAGCCCAGGCAACTTGGTGAGACTTCGTCTTTGCAATAAATAAAAAATTAGCCAGGCATGGTAGCATGTGCCTGTAGTTCTGACTACTTGGAAAGCTGAGGTAGAAGGATCGTCAGAGCCTAACAGGTCGGTGCTGGGGTGGCTGTGAGCGTGCCACTGTACTCCAGTCTGGGCGATGGAGTAAGACTGCAACTCAAAAAAAAAAAGAATCTTGGAGATTGGGAAGACGTCCAGGGTGAAGATATAAATTTCAGAATCATCAGTATATGGGATTTAAAGCCATGGGACTGTTTGGATCCCCTAAGAAGAGAAAGTAAATAAAGAAAAGGACTCAAAACAGATTTCCTTTGATAAAAGCCTGGTAAGGAAGACCCAGTGAAAGAGATGGAGAAGTCAGTCATGTGAGACAAGCAGGTGGTCATGGAAATAGAGAAAAAAATTTTATAAACAAGGATGCCTATGAATGTTGTAGAGAAGTTGAATATGATCAGGACAAGGAATTATTCATTAGGACTTATACCTTTATAATTCTTCTTCACTACAATTCATTAATAAACAAGAAATTAACCTAGCACTCAATGTGTTTTTTACAGTTGGTCTCTCCAATCTATTTTAGTGTCATTTGTTAGTTATTCCCCCAAACTGGATAGCTTGCTCCTTTCTCCAAAAAGGAGACAGCCTTTTTTTTTTTTCCTGGTACTTTTCATTGGAATCTTCCCTCCCTCACTATAAAAATAATGAGGCTTATTGTAAGAAAACAGAAAATATAAGAGATTCAATTCTGGGAACAAAAAAATTACATTGGTGTATAGGAATTAAATTATGTGCATTCTGTCTCTCACCCTAATTTTATAGTAATTTGCTGGAGACTTTTACCCCAGTGATACTTGCCTAGCTTTTGTCAAGAATAACCCTTCTCACTTCCCCATCTCCTTATTCTACATGCAGATGCAGCATTTTTCTGAGTAAAGTTTTAGCAGTGCCTTCTTTCTAAAATGAAAGCACTTTCCCTTCACGATTAGCATCTGTTTATAGAATAGTTCGTATTTTCATAATTAGATCCTGCATAGAAATGCAAAGACTGCTATGTAAAAGGATAATGAATCTTTATTGCACAGTTGAAATCAGATTTGTGCAAAAGGCACTTTGAAAACAGTAATAAGCAGAGACATGTATTAAATCACCCAGATAAGGCTCCCTCTTTATATTTTCTATTTATAAATGGAAATTATGACTACCCAGTGGATTCCATATGACATTTCCTATTACCAGCAGAGGTTTTTAGCTTTGACCATAAAAGTTATCTAAATTCAAAAACCTCTGTAGCTTCATGGCTCTAAAGAATACTTCTGGAAGGGGCCAAGACAGGGTGGAAAGAGTCCTTTGTCTTTTTCTTTTGTCTGTGCATTCTGGCAAAGGGGAAGGTTAGCAAATGGTAGAAGAAATAAGCCATTTGAAATAACCATGATAAGATCTAATCAGGAAACCCAGTGTCCATTTTACACATACAGTAACATTTTTAAGAATCTTCTGACTGGGTTCCTGAGAACCAAGCTCATGTTCTTATAAGCTCATCCTTACATTTTCCCATTGAATATATCATTTTGTGGCAAACACAGGATTTATTCCCAAGCTAAATCCTTCTCATGGAGTTTGTTATCTTTCACCTCCTTGGCAAGCCTTAGAAAGCTAGGGCATTGCTATAGAGAGAGAGGCGGGGACGCTTTGGGGGAGAAGCAAGAAAAAAAATGGGAAGCAGAGAAAGTCAATGTCAAATGAACTGCCAAGGATGGATATTATGGATGCTGGGGACCTCAGAGAGTATCATGTGTCTTATGTGTCTCTTTTATCGTTGGTACTTCATGTAAGATGGCAGTTTTACCTGGCCCATGCTTATTATAGATATACTCTCGGGCATGCCAGATGATTTTAGCATTACTAAAGGTAGAAAATCTTGTGCAATTGCTCTTATAAACAGACATATCAAAAGTGTATACTTTTAACCCTCTTATTTTTCCTCTTTCTTTCCTCTTACTGTTTTTTCTCCCTTACTGCAACTCTCCCTCCCCTGCCCTAACTTTTTTTTTTTTTTAAGAAAAATGAAGAGCTTCTCATTATAAAGAGAACAAATTAAACATACTTTTTTGGAACTATAAAATGTCAGTAACAGCTCAGACCTGTGGGGGGAATAAAGGCTTAAAACTTTGTATACTGTAAGCCTTTCCATGAAATGGGAAAGACCTTATTTAAGACTCATTTTGTGGTAACAGGATCTGAGCACTGCTGAGTGTTAACAAAAGAGAATGAATTGATGCCAAATTTGGAGATCAAAAATACCACCATTTTTCACCTGCCTGAACTCTTCTGTTGTTTTCCTTAGTTGCAGCCTTGCGCTTTTCCTGCAGTACAGAGAGAGAAATCAGTTGTCTGGCTGTCTGAACTCATGGCATCTGCTGAGTAGTTTCACCAGCTCATAGTTGGGACTCATCCCCCTCTGTCAGAATTCTCTCCTTTTCTCTCTGCTCCCTTAGAAGGGAGGCTGAGACCAAGCTCCTGAATTGATTTGCATACTTCCATGTTACCTAGCTCAGACAACATATGGTCATGTGGAGGACTTGGATTTACTTCTGTTTCCGCGAATTAAATTCCTAAAAAATTGGAAAACTCCAGAGTTTGTTTTGTGTTACCAAAAAAATTTAGTTCCTCTTTTGGTAGGCAAAAGCAGCACAATTTTGGAATACACAATCTCTGGATTAGTTACTTTAAAAAGACAACATTGATTTGCTTCCCCTCTTCTCTTATCATATCCCATTTTAGGGAGGAGAAAGTATGTTGAATCTTACCACACTGTATCATGCAGAATGCCCATTTATGCACACCAAATAGAAAGTGTCATCAAGTCATTTTTATTCTTATAATTCAGTAATTTTGTATCTCCTTTGTTTTTTTTCTCAGTTTCAACCCTATAACTAAATGGCTCAAGTTTAGGACTTTTCACAGCATCATCTGTGTGTAAAAAGTAAATAGATATATACAATTAAATAGAAGAAATAACACCTGGTGTTCAATAAATCATGACTATAGTTAATAATTTATTGTTACATTTCAAAATATCTAGAAAAGAGGAATTTGAATATTTCTAGCATAAAGAAAATATAAGGAAAAGATAAATATTTAACATGACAGATATTGTAATCACTCTGATTTGATCTTTAAACATTATATGAATAAATCAAATTTTCAGATGTACTCCCAAAATAAGTTCATCTATTGTGTATCAATAAAATTATTTTGAAGAAAAAAAGTAATTAGATACAATTATACAAAGGGTAACTGAACTGATGTGAAATAATACAAAAGTTACTATTTTAAATGTACTTCCATTTTGAATAATACTAATAAGTGAAAATCATCTTGTCTTTTTTAGGAAAGCACTTGTTACCTTAACTGGGGATAGACATTATACACTGTGGAGTAAGTGAGATCTTACAAGGTGACTCTTAAAATGGGAAATACTTTTCTTTGATACTCATGGTTTCTTTCCTAAGGTATCTTCAGACGAAGCCGCATGGTAAAGGGGAATAGCATGGGCTTTGAGTCAAGAAGCCTGAGGTTGAATTCTGACTTTATTTGTCCTTCTAGAATGGCCTTAGCAAATATCATACCATCTCTAAAGTTAAAGAGTTACTATAATGGTCTTACATACAATATTATTAAAAGAAAAAAGTGAGATGGCAGATATCAAAGTACCTAGTACAGTGTTTGGCACTTGATGGTTCATAAATATTTATATTATTTCATTCCAGAAAGTAATTGCTCTACTTCCAAAAGGTTTGTTTGAGAAGGATTGGGCCTAATTATATATTTCTGGCATCTTTGAAATAGTGAGCTAGATTTTTCGGACACTATACTGTATTATGTTTTTCCTTCCTTTTGCTTTAAAACAGAAGGCAATTTGTTTCTAACTCTGCTCCAAACTGGTGGCTTAATTAAGCAAGTTTATTGACTGTCACAGAGGCTGTGGTTAAAAACTGGCAAACATCGTATGACTATATTAGTATCTCTGAGCAAATAAAGGGAAAAGACAGAATTCCACCCAACCACATTTTTTTCCTCTTTTCTCCCAAGCTCATTCTTGCACTGCAACATTTCACTTATAATCTGTTAATTAAATCATTTCACTCAATTTTATATAATTTTTAATTTAGCATTCATTTTCAACTTAGCTTTTGGCTTCATTTACTGATAATAAACAGTGTTGCATACAACACATGTTCCACAAAACACTCAGTCATACACATACAGATGCCAATAATTTTTTCCAGTATGTCAGGCACATTAAAATTAAAGGCAGCATCTCTTCTCACCCTTTCCATTACTGAATGTGCACCCTGTTTGAATAATACATACTCCCTGACAGCTAGCAGTAGGCTAATGTGTAAAAATTATGTGCAGCTTGTCACTAGTACCTTTTTGAAAATTCATGGTTTTCCAGACACGATCTGTAGAAAGTTTCTGGAATGGTCACTCTGATACCTTGGATCTGTATGTTTGACTTAATGTGTACAAGCAGTAAAAACTTTCTAGAATTGTTGCTTTATGGGTTTACAGCTATGTGATAGTTGAGAAAGAAAACTCTACTGTGGCATTCAAATTACTTCTTTGTAGCTTATCTTTCGAATCATAGTCTGAATACTAAATATATTAATTCCTTTAGCCTTAGGTGTTACCCAAAAGTTTCCAAGGCTACAAACTCAGGAGTTATGGACCACTTCTAAGAGATAGACACCTGTGTTTTCTGTATAGTTGTTCAAACCCTTAGAAGACATTTACTTTTTTTTTTTTTTTTTGCTTCTTCATTTTATTTGCCCCCTCCTAGTTAGCAAAATCCCTGCTATTGCATGCTACATAAGTTCTCATGTAGTAACTCCAGTTATTTGCCCAACATCTGTCATCAGCTAAAAGGGCCATATTCTTCTAGATACTAGCCAGTGAGTCATCAAAATTTACTGGGCATGTGATTTGTGTTAGGAATTGTGGTGTGGGTACTAGGGATATGATGATGACCCAAACCAGTGTGGCCTCTTCCCTTACAGAGAAGATATTCTATCATAGGCAGACAGACGTTTTTACAAATATTAGCCACACAAGGACATAGTTATGTGAAAAGGTTTAGGGATGTCTGAAAGAATGAAACCAGGAGAACCCATCTAGTATGGAAATTTGGAAAATTCCCTTCTCCATAGCAATGTTGTTTAAGTTGAGTTATAAAAGATGGCTGAGATTTAGCTAGGTGAAGAGACGGACTGGATGGATATCATATACCAAGTCCCTTTGGCTGTGGAGCAGATGGCTTGTTTGAATTTTTAAGAAGGTAAAGGGCAGAGTAGCGTGAGGTTAGCAGGACTATGATTCCACAGGGCTGTGTAACACCACGTGTGAATGATAGATTTTATTCTAAGGGCTGTGAGGACTAAGGGATTTTAGGCAGAGACTGACTCAATTAGATTGATTTACATTTGGAAAAATATCACTCTATGGAGAATGTTTTGGAAAATGTTTGACAGGGTGGTTGACGAGACAAGTCAGAAGCTGCAATAGTATAGGAGATCAGTGGTGATAACCTGGTTGATAGTGGAGGTGGCAGTGGATAAAGTAAGTAGTAGATTAATTTGAGAGCTCTTTGAGGGGTATCTCTGTGAGCATCTCTGTTATTTCTCCTGACTGTATATCACTTGCTCCTTGCACCTGTCATTTAACATAAATTATTGTTCTTTTGTTCAGGTTCCTCTATTGATCTGAGACCCTGAACTGTGTTAGAGCCTCAGGGGGTGGAGAAAACTGTGAAGCTCAGAGGTAACTGGGTAGATCAATTACTTCCAGGACCTGTGCTTCTCAGGCAGGTTTGGGGGATGTGGTGTGTGTATCTGTGAAGCAGAGTACCTTCTGCTTCCTGAATGAGAAAACCTAGCATTGGTTTTTAAAATTCTAAATATTTAAAAATCTTCCCTCTGTGTTCTTTAATGGTATGCTCTACCGTATATTGCATTGACCTTGGTATTTCCCTTGCTTCCTTTCTCATATTCCTTGTTCTTTAGTTTAAGATGAAGTCCACTGGTGTTGATAGTATGTTTGGCCATATGGCTTCAATTATGTTTCTGGGGGCAACTTTGATAGGCTTTTGTAAAAACTTATTTTTCTGACTACTACCACTATTTGGAATAACTAGTCTGAAGGCTTACTTGCCATGTTTCAGATTTTGTTAGCAAGGAAAAATGTTATTGCCATGGCGTAGAATGAAACCACAGAGAAAATAAGGTCATTGAGGAGATTGGTTTGTAGTCTTCTGTCTGCATTTCTGTCTTCTGAACATTTACAGATGTTCCTTCCCTTCTTTCCACTCATGCTCACATAACCTGGGATCTTCTGTTATATGAAGTCACTCTCAAGATAGGGACTGAAAGATAAAGAACGTGACAAAGATGGACTGGTGATAAGGAAATTGAGATTTACATATATAGCCCAATTAGAAACAACTGAAGAGAGCAAAGGAAAAATTAACTGAGAAGTTGATGGACAATTAAAGTGTGGTGAATATGGCTGTGTGGCTCCCACTTTTCATTCCTCACCCATTCTAATAGCTGGGATTCTGGATGTGAATCAGGTATATTTGCTTAAGATTTGAAAGGTGGAAATGAGGTAGAGGTCCCTCATTTTCAGCTTTAGCTCTTTTTGTCTGATAAGCCAGGTTAAGATGAAATATGATTTTTCTGCAGTGGTGTTTCAGTTTCCAACTGCTAGCTTCCTGCATGTTAAAAGAAAGTTATGAGGTGATTTCTTGATCCCAGATTGTAGCTTTGCCAGTGTATTTGTAGCTTAGCTGCTCCAATAATGGCGTCCTGTTTGTGGAAGAAGAAAGTCTCAAATCAACCCTGTCCAGGAATTTTTGTAAGAGGCTGACTCTTTGTATTAAATTCCTTCCTATAGAACATTTCTCAAGTAGTTTCTGTCTTTTTACCTGACTCCTAACTGATACAGATGAGTTGAAGCAAACTTTATGCTTTAAAGGTTTAGACCCAGAGTAGAAACAAGAGAGACAATAATGATGCAGCAAGATGGTCTGCAGGCCTGCACAGGCATATACTACTCTGTGATTCAGTGTCTACAAGAAAACAAGGAACCGCTAATTAACTTATAGGGTGGCTAATGTTTTAACTTTTGAGGTCCTGTTTAATAGAACTTTTCCTGTCTCTTCTGTATATCCATCCACCGAGGGTGGCAAAGAGGCAGTTCTTTGAATCAGATGGCATTTTACGTTTCTTCCTGTCTTAGAGATAAGATGAACAGAGGAAAAGGAGAATGATTTGCCTTACCCTTAGCTAAAGAAGAAAGGAAAGATTTAGAGCCCAATGCTTCTCTTTCCTATAATGCAGTAAGAAGGATAAAACAAATGCCTAATATGCTAGGGCACAGTGAAATGAGTCTCAAAATATGCATACTAGAGAAAACCATGGTCCCTGCCCTCAGGGTCTATGATTGGCCACTGAGACACACATTCCCATTTCCTGTGTTCCATTCATTATGTTAATTTTCTACCTAGCCCTAGCTCCACCTCCACCAATTATTTTTTTTCCAGTCTTCTAATTACAGCATTATATGACCATTCAGACTGGTACTAATTAAATCATTACTTAACTCACAAAGTGTGCGATAGTGCTAATGCTTCTTGTCAGCTGAAATTACAACATGACATCTACTTTCTAAATTCTCGATAGATAGGGGCAGGGAGTTGCTTCTCTACCAAACATCTTTTGCTTACTCTCTGGTAACCATCTGACCATCATCTAGACCCTACTCTTTTCTAAAACTGGTAGACCTAGTGGTGTGTACCTGCAGTTTATCACTGTCACATAAAATCATGGTCTCAACTTTTTGTGTGGAATAGGTCTTGACATTCAAAAAAAACAAAAGAAAACAAAACAAAAAACAGTAGTAAGATTTAGAGTATTATTTGATGACATTTTTGGTCATTTTGTTCTTCATATTACATTATTTTTAACAAAGTAAACAGTAGCTTGTCTCTTTTTCTCATTTTTAAAACAGATTTGTTTTCCACCCAATTAGACTTGTGATCACAAGAACACAAAGTAGTATTTTTCTCCTTCTGGAGAAAGACATACCGTATGATGGGCAAATTGTCAGGAATAATTATACCAAATGATGGAATAAAATCCAATGGAAAATATCTCTCTTATTGCTAGTGATACATTTTTATTTAAGACACAATGCGCACCAAGCACATTTATGACAAGGTGAAATTGACAAGTGGCCCTCTGCCATGATTTTATTTTTAATTGCTAGTAAACTAATTAGCCAGAACAACATGTTGTATAATCCACAAAACTGTCACTTGTGTGTTCTCCAATAAATGTGAAATATGTGATGTGGAAAAGTTCTCCTTTAAGCGCTAGAAAAAATAATAATACACTCAGAATTTTTTTCTGCATGTATAGACATCACAAAGTAAAAGCCTTCTCCTCACCCATGGAAGAGCATTTGTATATAACATTTATTTTTAGATTTGACAAGGCATTAAGGAGGACAAGCAGGATTTTTTTTCCTCTTTTAGATCAAATTGTGGGCCAGGCTCGGTGGCTCAACCTGTAATCCCAGCACTTTGGGAGACAAAGGCAAGTGGATTGCCTGAGCTCCCGGGTTCGAGACCAGCCTGGGGAACTTGGTGTGACCTTGTCTCTATAAAAAAATCAAAAATTAGTCACGCGTGGTAGCGCACACCTGTAGTTCCGACTACTTGGAAGGCTAAGGCAGAAGGATAGCCAGAGCCCAGCAGGTTGATGCTGGAGCCAATGGCCATGAGTGTGTCACTGCACTCCAGCCTGCACAACAGAGTGAGACTCCAACTCAAAAAAAAAAAAAGATCAAATGGTACATCAAAATAGCAGCCACTTTCTTAACTATAATTAAGTTTCATATAGTTCATATAGAGTCACATAAATCTAAGACTTACATTGTAAGACTAAGATTTTACAGTCAATTGTTACTTCTTTGGTGCAAGAATTGGCAAGTTTTTTTTTTTCTCCTTTTTTTTGAGGAAGCAGGATTTATTGAGAGGGACAGATAGTAAATAATTTTGGCTTTGTAAACCATTCAGTCTTTGTCACAACTACTCAACTCTGATGTTGTAGTGCAGCTACCATAGACAGTGCATGAATAAATGTGGTAGTTTTCCAATAAAACTTTATTTAATGACATAACATTTTATTTTCATGTAATTTTCATTTGTCATGAAGTATTATTCTTTTGATTTTTTTTCAACCACTTAAAAGTCTAGCCAGGCGCAGTGGTTCACACCTGTAATCTCAGCACTTTGGGAGGATGAGGCGGAAAGATTGCTTGAGTTCAAGACCAGTCTGGGCAACATAGTGAGACCTCATCTCTATAAGAAAATAAAAAAAAAAATTAGCCTGGCATGGTGGCATGCGCCTGTAGTCCCAGATATTCAGGAGGCTGTGGTGGGAGGATTGCCTGAGCCCAGGAGGTTGAGGCTGCTGTGAGCCGTTGATCTGTACTCTAGCCTGGGTGACAGGGTGGGATACCCACTCAAAAATAACAAAGCAAAACAAAAATCATAAAAGCCATCCTTAGCTCATGAGCTATCTAAAAAGCAGTGGGTTGGATTTGACCTACTGGCTGTAGTTTCCAACCCTTCCTTTTGTGCCTGCTGAAGCCCAGGCAGAGTCGCTCCTTACTTCTTTAGTATCTGACGTGTGTCAGGCAGGGTGCTAAGCACGGAGGGACATCCTGCTCTGAAGAATGTTATAGCTGAGCTTTAAAGAACTTATAGACAGGACTAAGACACATAACATTAAATGGTTTTAATGAGGCATTAAATGGTGTCACTGACAAAAGACACTATTGCTTTACAAGTTTAGAGGAGAGAGATCACTTCAGCTGAGTGAGACAATCGACTGAAACATGACCTGGTTGGGTAAAGATGCATAGAAATGATGGCATATCAACCAGATCCTGAAGGAAAAGGCTGTGGACCTTTAAAATGATAACAAGGTATAATGCCTTCTTTTGTGGGGAGGGAAACCGGGGGTTGGTGAAACTGTCAACCATGAGTCAGTTATCCCTATCATTTGTTTTTTCCCTAATTGCTTCCTTCATCTCATCTCATAAAAATTTCAAACATGTAGCAGGTTTAAAGAACATTGCAGTGCATACCCAAATACCACCTAGATTCTACCCTTAATATTTTGCTACATTTTTATATACCTGTCCTTTTATTTTTGTTATTCCATTTTATTTTTGGTTTATTCTAAAGTAAATTGCAGACATCAGGATACATTCTCATAAATACTTAAGCATGCATTTCATTAACTAGAGTTTAATATTGACTTATTGTTTTTTGGTGTAAAAGTTATATGCAATTAAGTACACCAACATTAAATGTACATTTTCTGAGATTTGGCAAGGTCATCCTTATGTAATGTAAATATCTGTCAAGATCTATAAAGTTATTGTTATTCTCAGACATTTCCCTCTCAGTCAGTCTTGGACCCAGCCCAGCCCTAGTAGAACCCCTGTTCTCATTTTCTCTGCTTCATATTATTTTCACCTATTCTAGAATTTCATATTCAGGGAATCATATAGAACCCATCATTTTGGTTTTGGCTTTTCATCATTACATATTTTATCTTTTCTTGCTTAGTGCAGTATTCTTAGCAGACATATCTAAATGCAATTATTTCTCCAGAGGAAAGTATTTGTTCAATTAAAGAAAGCATCAAAAACAACAACTGTGTTCAATTTTATATACCTATGTGTGTGCATATATATGGTCTTTAATTATTGTAAAATTTAATGACCTACTGATTGAATTTTTCACATTAGCATTCCTTAAATGTCTGTTATCCCGCAACATTTTACATGTTTTTGTTATTTAATGAAAATCATTGCAATAGATATTTTCGACATTGCAGAAGAGGAAACTGAGGCAGAAAAGTGAAGTAGTTAACATTATTTCTTACCTTTTACTCCTGCTACTTCAGTTGTTATTGGGGGAATGAATGAATAGGGATAGCAAAGGTGGGAACCATATTTGAGAGATGAATGAAGGTGAAACTGCTTTGAAAGATTTTTTAAATCAAAAAATGAATAGAATGAAGAAATGGAGATATTCAATAGCAATGTGCAAAATTTGTTTTTCTGTTGTAAAGAGTGGAAGAGAATGAGATAGTTTAAGTGCTACTTTTAACATATATAATTAAAATGTTATAAAAATGTTATACAAATGACTCTTTCCTGTAGTGCAACAAAATGTTAGAATTAAAGACTAAAGGATGACCCTATATCTTCTTTAGTAAAAGACTATAACTGATAGAGTTGTATTTATTTAAAATCTCAGGATACTTTATGAACCTCAAATTATTAAACCATTTACTTCACTGTAATGTTAGGAAACAACTTCATGAATATTGCAATCTCCTACTGCTTGTAAAAGTGCCCCAAAGTATGAAGAAGCCAAGAACAATATACATTGAAAGGAGAGCTGTCTTTTATTGTTCAGATTGGGAATATTTTCATCTATTTTCAAACCAGCTCATGAAGTATTGAGTGTTCTTTGCTCTGCTTTATGGTAATATTTCTTTGCCTGGAAATATGCATTTTCATTGTTTTTCATGGTTACTGAGTCATTCTTATTTAACGTTGAACTTCCGATCTGTTTGTGATACATGTGGGAAAAAAATAGGCAGTATACAGTTATACACTGCATAATGATGTCTTGGTCAGTGACTGATTACATATATATGACAGTGGTCGCATAAGATTATATTGGACCTAATTGTATGAAGCTGAAAAATTTCTATTACTTAGTGACATCACAGCTGTGGCAAGGCCATAGTACAATAAATTACTCTTGTATTTGTAGTGATGCTGGTATACCTACTCTACCTACTGTACTGCTAGTTTTATAAAACTACAGTAATGCGATTATTTATAGGAATAATACTTGATAATGATTATAAAAGACTATGTTACTGGTTTGTGTATTTCCTATCCTATTCTATTCTTTTTATTGTTATTTTAGAGTGTACTCCTTATTTTTTGAAACAGTTAATTTTAGAACAGCCTCAAGCAGGTTCTTCAGGAGGTATCTCAGAAAACACATTGTTATCATCAGAGATGATAGTTCCATGAATGTTATTGCCCTGAAGACCTTCCAGTGGGACAAGATGTAGAGGTGGAGCAGTGATATTGGTGATCCTGACCCTGTGTAGGCTTAGGCCAATGTGTGTGTTTATGTCTTTTTTTTTTTTTTTAATAGGGCGTCTAGTTATGTTGCCCACACTGGTCTTAAACTCCTGGTCTCAGTGATATCCTCGCACCTTAGCCTCCCAAGTAGCTGGGAGTCATCACACCCAGCTGTGTCCTAGTTTTTAACAAAAAAGTTTAACAAGTTAAAAAAAAAGAAAGTAGAAAATGGAAAAAGCTTACAGAATAAGGGTAGATAAAAAGAAAATATTCTTGTACAGCTGTACATTGTATTTGTGTTTTAAGCTGTGTTACTACAAAACACTCAAGAAGTTGAAAGGTTTGTTAAGGAGAAAAGTTACAGTAAGCCAAAGTTAATTTATTATTGAAGAAAGAAAAATGTCAAGGTCAATTTACTATAGCCAAAGTGTACAGTGTTTATAAAGTCCACAGTAGTGTACAGTAATAGCTTAGGCCTTCACATTCATTCACCACTCACTCACTGACTCTGCTAGCGCAGCTTCCAGTCCTGTAAGTTGCAGTCATGGTAAGTGCCCTGTACAAGTATATCATTTTTTATTTTTCATACTGCATTTGTACTGTACCTTTTCCACATTTAGAAGCACAAATAATTACCACTGTGTTATAGTTGCTTATTGTACTCAGTACAGTAACATGCTGTACAAGTTTATAGCCTAGGAGCAATAGCATAGAGTTTAGGTGTGTAGTAAGCTAAACCATCTAGGTTTGTGTAAGTGCATTTTTTATGAAGTTCACAGAAGGACTAATGACATATTTCTCATAAAATACTCCTATCATTACACATTGTATGACTGTGCTTAGTCTTTTACATAGGTTGGTCTTTCTTGTTAATTGAAAGTCTGTATTGCTTCTTAGTTTAGGAAGCCATTTAAGGACTGATTTATTTTCTCCCTTTTAAAATAAGTTTTGTACAGCAATTGATAAAATGCCAGAGCAGGTCAAATCACTGTCTCCTTTGGGTTTAATATGTACAAATACAAATGGGAGAAATAAAATCACTTACGATTTTCAGTATCTTAGTCTGTATCTCTTCTTCATTTTCTGCAAAATGGTTTTCAAAAGTTAATTTAGGAAATTTGCTAATTTGCATTTTCATTGTTTTCTATGGTTAATATATCATGCTTATTTAACATCTTTTATTTACTAGCATAGACTAGCACAATTTCAGAGTTGTAAGTTTTCTGAAAAGTTTTTTCAGAAATGTTTTTACGACTTTCATCGCTTCTGTAGCATCCTTGATGAGTAGTTATTCTACCTGAAGGAGAACTGAATTTATCCCATGTCCCAGGAGCTTTCTCATATAAAAACTTATAATCCATTCTGGTGCTTCAGAAATTGAAGACCCTATGAAATTCTACAAGGCAGCTGCCATGTGAACTTCAGACTTTCAAGTGGCTAGGGAGATATTTGTCTTTTAATGTTTGTACAGAGGCTCATATGTAGTTGATAGTTTACTAATTAACTGTTACTTGTAGTAAAACACAAACAACAAACCATCAAAGGCACTGATAACTATACCAGGTATTAATTTAAGGAAGATTGTGATATTGTGAACATTATTTGACTGGTAAAAGTGATAGGATTATGAACTTTTTCTGCTCTTTTTTTTGTCATTTTAGTACCAACATACAATGGCTGTGTTCATGTAATTTTTTCTCTCAATTTGGTTCAAGACTTGTATAGCTCCCGGTGGTAGATTTTGCAGTTGTATTACATGATTAAAGTGTCCATCAAAACCTTACAGTTGGTAAACAGTATTAAAAATCCATCTCCAGCCTCTGTAAACTGTACAGAGAGTATGAATACTAGAAAAAAATGGAAATATTTTAATTAACTCAAGTAGGACTTGACTAATCAAAGCAAAGCAACCAGTTTATTCAATTGAACATGTAAATGCCTATTTATCCATGACATTTATGTCATCTATAAAAGTTCTTCTGTTGCTTATATGAATATAAACCATTGTTCCACAGGGAACTGAATCCTGTAAAGGCTCCACTATCTCCCTTTTAAGTATTAAATGCTATAGATTATTTTCTCGACATGCTTTTTTTTTTTTGTATTAAGATCACTTTAGATAACCCAACTTCTTTCATGAAAAAATGCAGACTTGGATAACTTGATTCAGTCACCCTGCCATACCACGTTTCTTCAAAGGGCCTTTGTGTTTCTCATTTCTTTATAATGATTCTTAGTAAATGCCTACTACCTGGTAGTATTCTAGGTATGTTATATATACTATATCATTTAGTTTTTACAGTGGTATCATTATATTTTCCATTGTATGATAAAGACATGGAGGAACAATGTTGCACAGTGCTGTAAGTGGTAGAAATAGGCTATGAACACAAATCTCAAAAGATCCATCATGTTTAAATGAATTTAAATTGTGCCAAAGGTGATTGACATTAGACACCAGGCAGAAATTTCTGAAATGAATAGATGCTCTAAGGAGACTTTTAAGTGAATACAGCTAAAAGGGGTTGGGATGAAGGTGATTTCCTGGGATTTTTACCACCATTAAGACATCTAAAACCAGTCTGTATAAAATCCCATTTTTCATGAATTAGTTATATTCTTACCTTGAGGCAGGAAGTAAAACTAAATGACTACCTAAAGACCCCTTTAATACATTTAATACAGTCTTCTGTGTGTGTGAAAAGTAAAAATAATAATTCTTTTAAATATTAAATAGAATTTTACTGTGACAAGTAGAAAATAGAAAAAATATCAGTCACTTTTCCATGCACTTAAAAAAAAAAAAAAACCCTTATTGAAGTGTAGTGTATATGACGTGAAGCCTACCCATGAGAAGTGTACGATTCAATGAATTTTAGTTAATTTACAGAGTTTTGTGACCATCACCGCAATTCAATATTAGAACATTTGCATCACTCCAGAAAGGTTTTGTTAGCAGTCCCTCTCCTTTCCTCTAGTGTCTTAAGGTAAATTGTCTGTTATTGGTTTACCCTTCCTTCCTTCCTTCCTTCCCCCTCTTCCTTCCTTCCTTCCTTCCTTTCTAACACAGGTGTTTATGGCATTGTTTTAACTGAAGCCAGGAATTTTGATATATTGTATTTTTATTTTCATTCATTTCAAAATATTTTTAAATTTCTGATGTGATTCATTCTCTGACTTACTGGATATTTATAAGTCTATTGATTCATTTAAAAATATTTGTGGATTTCCCAAATTTTGCTTTGTTATTAGTTTCTCTTTTTAAAATTTTTCTCTTTAAAAAAAAATGTAGGGACGTTTCAGGGTTAGGTACATAAGTGGTCATTGTACAGATGAAGTTCGGGCCTTCCATTGGTCCTCAGTTTGCCTGGTTTGGGATCAGGTACTCTTTTTAGTTTTAAGTGCCCCTCTCCTCCTCCTTCCCCTGGCAGAGATCGACTACTGCCAATTTCTTTCATGAAGTATTATGATAAATGTTTAGGATCCACTTATGAGTAAGAACATGTGGTACTCAATTCTTTGCTTCTGTGATAGATCACTGACGTTGACAGACTCTAAATCCATCCAAATTGCTGCAGAGTCCATAATTTTGAACTTCTTTATAGCTGGGCAATATTCCATCATATGTATGTACCACATTATTTTTTTATCCCATCCACTTTTGATGGGCTGCATGGTTGGTTCCATGTTTTTGCTATTGTGAACAGCTCTGCAGTAAACATGCCTGCATAGGTATCTTTTTTGTAGAATGCTTTGAGTTCCTCTGAGTATATTCCCAGAAGGGAGATTGCTGGGTTATATGGAAGGCCGATGTTTAGATCTTTTGGGAATTGCCACACTGTTTTCCACAGAGGTTGTATTCATTTACATTCTCACCAACAGTGTAGAAGTGTTCCCTTTTCCCCATACCCTCTCCAGCACCTGTTGTTTTTGAGTTATTGATAATAGCTATCCTTACTGGAGTTAGGTGGTATCTGAGTGTGGTTTTGATTTGCATTTCTACGATGATTAGTGAGGCTGAGCATTTTTTCATATATCTGTTGGCTGTTTGTATGTCTTCTTTTGAGAAGTGTCTATTCATATCTTTTGCCCATTTTTTAATAGGGCTGTTTGTTTTTTTCCTTTCAGCATGTTTGAGTTCCTTGTAGATCCTGGATGTTAGGCCTTTGCCATATATATAGTTGGCAATTATTTTTTCCCATTCTCCAGAAAATATACTTTTATCGATATCAGGTTTTTAAAATTTTTTCTGGTAGAATTATCCTGTTTGGATAATGTGTCATATGTACTTAAATAGAATGTATACTCTGCTCTTTTTGGGTGGAGTGCTCTGTATGTATCAGTTATGTCAATTTGTTTAATAATGTTGTTCAAGTCTTCTATACCAGGGGTCCCCGACCACCAGGCATAGTTCCAGTCTATGACCTGTTACAAACCAGGCCCCACAGCAGGAGGTGAGCGGTGGGTGAGCAAGCAAAACTTCATCTGTATTTACAGCTGCTCCTCCATCACTCGCTTTACTGCCTGAGGTCTGTCTTCTGTTAGATCAGTGGCGGTATTAGATTCTCATGGGAGTACGGACTCTATTGTGCACATGTGAGGGATCTAGGTTGCACACTTCTTATGGGAATTCAATGCCTGATGATTTGAGGTAGGGCTGAGGTAGTGATGTTAGTGCTGGAGAGTAGCTGCAAATACAGATTAATATTAGCAATGAGATTTGGCTGCACAGAGACTGAAATAAATCAATTGCCTGCAGACTCATATCAAAACCTTATCAGTAATTGGCAAGTGAGTTGATGTCCTTCAATTGTACTGCTGTATCTGGTGGCAGGCTTTAAGTCAGAACCCAACATTTATTTTAATCCATGTGTGACCTATCCATTATTTTATTTGTCACTTGTATGCCTCTTTTTTATGGTGAGTTGTATAATTATTTTATTAGGTATTGAATCATCCCAAAACCATCCTCCCTACTGGTTTATGGAAAAATGGTCTTCCATGAATCTAGTCCCAAATGCCAAAAAGGTTGGGCACCACTCTATGCTTGCTGATTTTCTATCTAAATGTCCTATCCATTATTTGTAGTGGTGTATTAAAATCTACAACTATTATTGTTGAGTAAATGCTTATTTCTCCCTTTTGTTTTCACTCTGTGTATTTTGGGACTCTATGTTAGATGTATGGATGAATATAGCTATTGTATCTTATTGATGGATTGATCCTTTTATTGTTCTAAAATACCCTTCGTCTCTAGTAACTATTTTGGTTTAAAGTCTGTTTTGTCTGTTAGTATACTCACTGTAGCTCTTTTATATTTATTATTTGCGCATTTTTTTTTCAACTTATTTTTGTGTTTGAATCTAAAGCATGTTGCTAATTTTAGATAGCATATAGGTGGGTCTTTTAAAAAAAAATCCAGTCTAACAGTCTCTTTTTTTTTTTAGAGTTCTTTCCGTTCATAGCTAATATTATAATTGATGTGATTGAATTTATGTCTTGATTTTTATTTTTGTCTCTTTGTTTCATTGATTTTTTTTACTGCCTCTTTTGTGTTAAATAGATTTTTTTTTAGCATTTCTTTGTTCATTTTTGTTATATATTTTGTTATTTTCTGAGTGGTTGATATAGGGTTTACAGTATGCATCCTACCTTATCACAGTCTATTTTAGTTTAATTCTAGTAATATACACAAACTTTAATATAGGTGCATGTCATCTTCCTTTATGTTATTATTATAAATGTATATTGCATGTTTATATATCTTGTAAACTCAACAATGCAATATTATGATTTGTGCCTTGTACAACTTGTATTTTTAAAAGTTAAGATAGTAGAAAAGTTTATGACTTTTTAAAATATATAGTAGCCTTTATTCATTTTTACTATTTCCATTACTCTTCATTTTTTTTTCTGTGGGATCAATTTTTTTTTTTGAGTTGGAGTCTCACTCTGTCGCCCAGACTGGTGTGCAGTGGCCGCTCCCGGCCACCGCAGCCTCAACCTGCTGGGCTCTAGCGATCCTTCCGCCTCAGCTTTCCAAGTAGCTGGAACTACAGGTATGCACTACCACGCCCGGCTAATTTTTTGACTTATTGTAGAGGTGAGGTCTCCCCAAGTTGCCTGGGCGAGTCTTGAACTCACAGGCTCAGGCAATCCACTCACCTCAGCCTCCCAAAGGCACGGGATTACAGGCTGAGCCACTGAGCCCGGCTCTGTGGGATCAATTTAAGGCCTGGTGCTATTTCTTTGGTCTGCATTGCTACATTCTCTTTTTTTCTAGTGTGTGCTATTATTATTATTATATGTAAGACATCTTTATGTGCTGTATGCCCTACAATGCAATTTTATAATTACTGTTTTATTCAGTTGTCTTTTAAATTAAGACAACACAAAAATTTTGTATTCTCTTTTAGTTACCCACGTAGTTACCTGTACCAATATTCTTTTTTCTTCATGTGGATTTGAATTAGTATCTGTTGTCTTTTTGTCATTCCAGTGAACTTTATTATTTTTGTTAAGGAAGTATGCTAACAATGAATTTTTTCAGTCTTTGTTTATTAGAGAATGTCTTTATTAGGAAATTATCTTCCTTTTGAAGGATATTTTTATTAGATATAGAAATTTTAGTTGACAGCTATTTGTTTCTTTCAGTGCCTGAATACATTCTCCTGCATCGGCCTCCCATTACTTCTGATTAGGAGTTGGCTGTTAATCTTATTTTGGTTCTCTTATGCATGGTGATACTTTCAAGATCTTCTCTTTTCCTTTACCTTTTCAACACTTCCATATGAGGTGTCTAAGTCTAGATCTCTTTGTATTTATCCTACTTACAATTTTTTTAGGTTTTTGGAAGTGTAGAGTAATGATTTTCATCAAATTTGGGATTTTTTTAGCTATTACTTCTTCCAGAAAATTTTTTTTGCATCTTTTCTCCTCTCCTTCTTGGATTCCCATTATGTGTATTTTTATATACTTGATGATGTCCTTCAGGTCCCTGCTGCTCTATTTATTTTCCTTCATACTTACTTTTTTCTGTTCTTCAGATTTATAATCTCTATGATCTATCTTGAAATCCACTGATTCTTTCTTCTGCCACTTCAAATCTGCTCTTGAGGCTCTTGAGTGAATTTTTTATTTGTTATTTTAGTATTAAATGCCAGAATTTCCAATTGGTTCTTTTTTTTTTAGCATTTCTATCCTTATATTCTTTATGGATATATTTTATTTGTTGAATCATGACATCATCCTTCCCACTAAGTATTCAAACATTTTTTTAAAGGTGGGTCTTTGAACATTTTTATAACAGCTACTTTGAAGTCTTTATTTGTTGAGTCTGGCATCTGGGCCTCCTCAGAGATAGTTTCTATTTATTTATTTTTTGTTCTGCATGGGTCAATTTTTAAATTTTTTTGCATGCTTTGTAATATTTTTGCTGAAAACTAGACGTTTTAGATTATATATTGTAAGAACACTGTAATATGATTTTCTCCCATCCCCTTCCCTTCACACATACTTAGATGTAATGATTGTTTTTTTTTTTGTTTTTTTTTTGATGTATGTCTTTAGTATCTTATCAGGACTGATTCTGTGGAACATCTTTCCTCCATAATTTGTGGCTGCTGTTGTCTCTGTTTCATTGAGTTCTCCACCCCCCACCCTCACCACTTATATGTCTAGCTTCCTAGGGATTACCTCTGAGTCAAAATAGCCACAGATTGGTCAGAAATTATATCTAAACACTCTGAACTACTAAATTACTGTCTTCTACTTTTTAATGCTGGATTCTATGTATGCCTTAGGGAATGAATCAACATTCAGCCAATTCACAAGTCTGGCCCAGATTTTACTTTCTGTGTTTGTGAGGCCTCAAGCTTAGCAGGAATAAGTAGCTTACTAGAGCTTTCTGCAGCCTCTCTGAGCAAGTGCACAACTTTGTGCATATGCACAGCTTTCCAGGCCATCAGAGATAAGTAGAATCTTATCAAACACTCTTTCAGTTCCTGGATCTGCCTGTTAATTTTCTGACTGGCTTGCTGGTTTGTTGCTTCCTTCAATCAGTAATGAAATTTCAAGGTAGCTGCAGTGTTGTCCTTCTCTGATTGTTTGCCGTTGATATCACTACTGTTTTTGACAGTGACTTTGGTCATAGAAATTTTCATTTAATGATCCAAATAAAATCAATCCTTTTCAGCATCAGAGCCTTCATCCTCACAACATGCTCACCCTGACAGTATTTCTGCACCATGAAGATGGGTTGGAGATGGGGAGTTGGAGTAGCACCTAGTTCAAGTGCTATAGAATCTCACTATTCTTATTGAGATTCAGTAAATGTTCTTGAACAAACACTTCCCAGTTTGTTACTGTATGACTTTGGTCAATTTCCAGTGTCCTTAAAAGGTTGTTTTTGACAACTTTGTTCAGTTTTAGTGTTTACTTTTGTGACAAGGATTTGCCTCACTTCTCACTCAGCCATTCTGGAAATTCACCTCCTTTGGGCTTTCTGTTGTTGTGTTTTAAAACATACATACTACAAAGTACACTCATCTTAATTAAGTATACAGTTAAATTGGTTTTTACTTATGAAGACACCCTGTAATCATCACACAGATTATATAGGACATGCCCAGGACCTATTAGTCTTCCCTTCCTACCTTCTACTCGCATCTCAGAGTTAACTACTGTTCTGACTTCTGTCATCACAGATTAATTTTTTTGTTTTTAAATTTCATACGAATGAAAATTTAAAATATGTACTCTTTTTTGTCTGGCTTCTTTGTAGCAGAGATTTTTTTTATATTTTATTGCTGTGTAATATTTTATTTACAGAACTGCCACAATTTTCTTGGTGTTAGACATTTGGCTTGTTTACAATTCAGGGCTAATAATTATGAAGCTGCTATGAACATCCTTCCCTGTGTCTTTCTATGAGCATACATGTGTTCAGTTTTAACATGGTCAGCAACATAATGCATTTGTAATTTGGCCTTTGTTTTTTTAACCTTAGCATTATATTGTGTTTTGTTTTGTTTTTTTACTTCTGTCACTGTCATCACAAGAGTTATTATTTTCTCAGGTAGGTATACTATAAATTAACATTTCTTTTTTTTTAAAAAGTTAGTCAACGGCCTATGTTTTATAATTAATCTTGACAACACAGTTGTCAAGATTAGCAGTTGGTGCTCAGCTCAACAAACATTTGTTTACAACTTTTTAAAGAAAACTCCAGAATTATATAGTAATATCACTTTTTATATATACAAAAACAAGAATTACTGTGAGCACTGGTTTCAAAATATGCATTTGAATGCCGTGTGTGTGTGTGTGTGTGTGTGTGTGTAAATATATATTTCACATTGTGTTGAAGAAAACTCTTAAGTTTTTTTTTTTTTACTTTATATATATATATATATATATATATTTTAAAATTATGGGGTACAGATAAGGGTTAGGTATACAAATATTCATTGTGCAGGTACCCTTATTGATGAGGTGTGTGCCATTGACTACCATTAATCCCACCTCCCTGCCCCTCCCTGCCCCCGTCATAGTTTCCCGCCACTATCAATCCTTTTCTTATAGTATTCCGGTAGTTGTTCAAGGTCCACTTATGAGTGAGAACATGTGACACTCAGATCTTTGTTTCTGTGAGAGATTACTCAGTATTATAAACTTAATTCCATCCAGGTTGCTGCGAAATTCATGATTTTGTTCTTTTTTATGGCTGCGTAATATTCCATTGTGTATATGTACCACATTTTTTTAATCCAGTCCTCTTTTGATGGACAGCATGGTTGGTTCCATGATCTTGCTATTGTGAACAATGCTGTGATAAACATACATGTGCAAGTATCTTTTTTTACAGAGTGATTTGAGTTCTTCAGGGTATATTCTCAATAGGGGGATTGTGGGGTCATATGGAAGGTCAATTTTTAGAGCTTTTAGAAATCGCCACACTAATTTCCACAGAGGCTGTACTAGTTTACACTCCTACCAACAGTGTAGAAGTGTTCCCTTTTCATCACATCCTCTCCAGCATCTGTTATTTTTTGAGTTATTGATGATGGCCATTCTGACTGGAGTTAGGTGGTATCTCAGTGTAGTTTTAATTTGCATCTCCTTGATGACTAGTGAGGCTGAACATTTCTTCATGTATCTGTTGGCCACTCGTATGTCTTCTTTTGAGAAGTGTCTGTTCATATCTTTTGCCCACTTTGTAATGGGGTTGTTTTTTTCTTTTCAGCACGTTTGAGTTCCTTGTAGATCCTTGATGTTAGGCCTTTGTCAGACATGGAGTTGGCAAATACTTTTTCCCAGTCTGTGGGCTGTCTCCCTGTTCTCTTGATGGTTTCTTTGGCTTTACAAGAAGCTTGTCAGTTTAATGAGGTCCCACTTGTCTATCTTATCTCCTATGGCCTGTACATTTCTGGTTTTGCTCAGGAATTGGATGCCAGTTCCAACTTCCATAAAGGTGTGTCCTGCATTTTCTAAATTTCTTATGGTTTGAGGTTTTACATTTAGTTCTCTGATCCATTTAGAAGTAATTTTTGTGTATGGTGATAGATAGGGGTCCTGTTTGAATCTTCTGCATGTGATCAGCCAGTTTTCCCAGCACTACTTACTGAATAGGTTCTCCTCTCCCCAGTGGTGGGTGGTGGAGGCTTTTTTGAAGATGAGTTGGTTGAGAAATTGACATTTTGCTTCTGGAATCTCAGTTCTATTCCATTGGTCTGTATGCCTGTTCTTGTACCAATACCAGGCTGTTTTGATTATTGTAGCTTTATAATAAAGTTTAAAGTCTGGCGGTGTGATACTTTCTGCTTTTTTTTTTTTTTTTTGCTGAGGATTGTTCTGGCTATTTTTGGTTGTTTGTGTTTCCATATGAATTCCTGTATTGCTTTTTCTAGATCTGAGAAGAATGTTATTGGTAATTTGATGGATATTGTGTTAAATCTGTAGATTGCCTTAAGTAAGATGGACATCTTAACAATGTTGATTCTCCCAATCCATGAACATGGGATACTTTTCCACTTGTTTGTGTTATCTTTGATTTCTTTGAGCAGTGTTTTGTAGTTTCCATTGTAAAGGTTTTTCACATCTCTGTTTAGGAAGATGCCAAGGTATTTCATTTTTTTGTGTGGCTATTGTGAATGGGATTGTGCTTTCATTTGGGTTTCTATTTGTTTATTATTGGTGTAAAGAAATGTGATTTTCTTTTGCACATTTATTTTATACCCCGAGACTTTGCCAAAGTCCTTTATCAGTGCAAGGAGGTTTTTGACAGATTCTCTTGGGTTTTCAAGGTACACAATCATGTCGTCTGCAAAGAGAGATAACTTGACTTTCTCTTTTCCTATTTGGATACCCCTGATCACCTTCTCTTTTCTGATTGCTCTAGCCAGGACTTCCAATACTATATTGAACAGGAGGGGTGAGAGTGGGCATCCTTGTCTTGTTCCAGGAAAACTCTTAAGTTTAATTTGGGGTATAAATGAAGTCTTATGACCTTCTGTGTTTAATGTAAAGAGCTGATTTCCCCTTGTATAAGACTTGTGATGTTGTTGCTTTGCTCCCTTTCCTACCCTCTTTCCTATGCCATATAACACATGTGCACCTACACTCACACATATACTCAATGCAATCTCTCTGTGTCCTGGAACCTGTATTTCACGTAGTACTTGGAAATATTTTTGCTTGAGGAAATAAGTATTAGAGTTGTGAATGTACAGGAACTACATACATTTTTCCTGTGTTGTTTTTTCTCCTCAAAAATTGTTGAGACATCTGATGGATAGCATGAGCTGTGAAGGAGACTAGGAGAGTAGGAGGGAAAAGGAATTCCTTAATGGACCTTGCATAATTGTGACTATTACTCCAGGTCTGCTGTTTTTAGAGATGGGACTGCAGGTAGATAAATTTATCGAGTTGGACTTAATCCCTTGGCTTTTTAACCTGATGTATATTTTCTGTCAGTACAGTATACCTTTCGTCTCTAATTTAGCACAATCAAAAAAGAGTCTAATTTTTGGTGGACGTTCTTTTCTTTCTTTTTTGAATGCTAAAGCTACCTCTTGGGGTCCTAATCAGATTAGGCTATGTAGAGAAGACCATAAGAATTACCAAGACCGAATTTCTCATTGCTGGTATATGCTAAAAATACAGAAGGGTTGAACTAACAAATCAGGGATAAAATAAGTGGCATTATGACTTTATACTAGCTTCAATGCCAGGGCAAATTTTGTTTAGTGTCTGCTGCTTCATCCTACCTGGTTGTCAGAGTGGAACATTGTCCACAGGTAGTCATGGCAGGGTAAGATACATATGCTTTTAAAGAATTCAAGCTGAAAAAGAAAAGTGAGCTCATGGCTGAAGTCATCATGGCTAAATGCCATCCTGTGATGCCATAGTTTTATTGGTAGGAATTTTACCCAGAATGTGGGCATTCACATTTGTGGGCCAGAAGCCATAGATATGTGTGCTTTTAGTAGGCTGTGCTTTCTAATGCTTTGATCATTATTATATGGTGAACAGTATATTAGTATATAGTATATTAATTATTGTTTTATATGTCACATTTATTTATATCCTAGAATGGATAGTATGTAGAGTAGAGCATGTGTCAAGACTTTCCAGTTTGGAGTTATTTTATTTTTATGTAACCGATGTTTCTTGAATGTTTTTCATATTTCTGTTTAATTCCTTATGAAAACTTTTTCATCTCCTCTCAATGTTTTCTTTTCCACTGTGAGCTCTCTGTTTTCTTTTACACTCCTTCACTCTTCTACCAAATAATAATAATGATAAACATTCATTGCATGCTTACATAAAATACCAGGTGCTGTGCCAGTTGCTTTTACATGTATTTTCTCAGTTGCTATTCTTAATGGTCCTGTGGTAATTTTATCCACAGTTTACAGATGAGGAGACTGAGTCTGTGGTGATCTCTTTCCCCTCTGAGCATAAATTCCTGACGTCTCTTTAGGCTGAACTTGTAACCTGGTGTTCTCATTCAATAGCTCAGGCTCAGATTTACATCTACTGCTGTGCTGTGTGGGCAGTAGTCCTTTAAACAGTGTTGTGATAAAGCAAGTCTAAACCAGGAGTCTTCTTCATGTAAATCTCTTAGCAGGTGTACTCCTTGTCCTGGGATTCTCATTTCTAGAAAGTGAATCTTTACTTCTGTCAATTTGCTACTTATTTCTTGGATGGAATTCTTTATTTCTGTTATTCCTAAGTATGCTTTCTTGAGTCTGCCTAGCTCCGTTGCAATTTTATTTAGTTTTAGTCCTTGCATTTCTTGATTTTTCTTCATTCTATCTAACAATTGTCTGATCTCCATAAGTACCTTTGGGTACTGTCATTCTGGGAGATAGTCATTGTTTGTGCCCCAGTAGCTGTTCTTTCTAACACTGACTCTGCTGGGACTCTGATGGTTACTGGCAGTTTTTTGTTGGTTTTTCTTCTTTTGTAGCCATCCTCTTATCTTTCTCTTTAATTCTGCTGTTCAGTGGAAAATGGAGAAGCAGTCACTTCTGATATTTGCTCTACCTTTTGTCTTTTCTTGAGCCGGGGCTCCGGATTTGTTCAATTATGAAGTAGGGCTGGGGGTGGGGCATTGTGCTGTCACTTTACAATTTTGAGCACTTACTAAGGGGTGTGGTGGGGTGGGGAGCTCAATGGATTCTGAACCTATTGGCAGGTCATAATGTTTGCTATCTGATGAATGGGCCAGTTGGGACTTGCTCTCCATCTCTCCACAATATGACCTTACAGTGGGTATGCTTGCATAGCCCTGAATCCAAGACAAGGTAGAAGAGGGAAAAGAGAGACAAAAAGAGACAGGAGGAGAAGAGAGAAAAAGAGGAATGAAAAGTAGACAAAGAAAAAAGAAAGAAAAAAACATTAAAAAACAGAGAAAGAACAAAGAAAGATAAATAGAAGGAAAAAAAGAGCGAAACCAAGCCATAAACAAACCAATGAGATAATCAAACAAACAAACCAATACCCACCCACTCACCCCTAAAAAAACCACAAACAAAACAAAAAAGTTCTCAGGTTTAGTAGGTCTCTTTGAGAGGGGGCTCCCTCTTGTGACGGGTCCTGCGACTGCAGGGCTGTTACTGCAGGGTCCCTATTTGCTGTTGGAAGGAACTTAAGATGTCACAGTCTTCACCCCTTGTTGCCTGCAATTGGTAGCCATCGCAGGCCAGTGTGAGGGAAGGAGGCTGAAATAACTTGACACCGCGTCTCTTGGGATCTCACTCCCTCCCTTCCTTCCTCTCCCTGCTTTGTCATAGCTCCTGGGGCATCCAGTTCATGGCAGGGGGGGAGGGGCTCCTGTCTCTGCCCTGCCCTCCCCGTGCCTTTCACTTGTTGCTAATGCTGGGGTCTGGGGGTCAGTTAGACACTCACCAGCCTCCTTCTTGGACAGTTCCACTGTCTGCATCTAATGCCCAGCAGCTGGCTCAGGATGGAGGGTGTATTGTCTGGGGTTCCACATCTGCCATTACCCTCCAGGGCTTGTGTACTGGGTCAATGTTCTCTGATGTCGCAAAGAGCAGCCCCAGTGCAACACAGAGGTAGCCTCTGGTCTCAAGATGCAGTTCTGCTGTTCCACGGAGACTGCCCTGGAGGACTTCTCTGCCCAGGCGTTAGACTTCTCTGCTGTTCCTGTCACCAGTGGGGTCCACAGCTCCCTCTCCAGCAGTTATCACAGTCTCCGGATCTCGGACCCTGGTGGCTAGGCTCTGGAGCCCAGTCCAGCTGTTTCCTCAGGACTCTGCCTCAGGATCCCTTGCTGCACTCCCTCCGCGGCCCTTACTGCCGTCATTTAACCCGACACTGTGGTGTTGGGGTCAGCAATCACTTCAGCAGTGCTTCCCAGGAAAAGCTCTGCTGACTTTAGAAAATGGAACTTAGCCTCCAAGCTCCGGGGTGTGCTAGGGCCCAAGCAGAGTAACTGCGGCATTAGCAGCTTCACCAGAAGGGCCCTGGTCACTTGCTCTCAGGTCACCACTCAGTCAGCTTCTCACACTCTCACTAACACACGTGCAGAATTGCCCATTCAATCACTCACACACACAGGGACTCATGGAGTCTGACTGGCTAGATTGCCATCTTCCCGGAAAATCGGATCCTCACTCCTAATAAGTTGATCCTCACAGGGGAATTTGGAAGAAACAGGCAGAGGCTGTGAATATGCTCATCATCCTGCACGAGGGCAGCTAATGTCCTTGGAGTGGTGGGGAAGTGAAAGTGTGACTTTCTTTCCTCATGGTTGCAAAAATAGTTACATAAAAGATTCATTCACTACCATTACTAATGGAAGGGCTTTCCTCAAAATCCACCTATTATAAAGGTTTTGTATGCTAATAATTTGGAGCAAATCAGCCTCAGCATTGAGTGAATGTGTTGGCTTATAAAGCTGTTTTCAGCTTATTGGATACATGTTAGTTGTGTATCCAATAGCAGGAGGGGCTCATAGGCTGCGTCACTATCATCTTTCCTGTGCTACCTTTTTTTTAATTATTTAATAACTAAAATATAGGAATACTCTCTATATCTTTAGATGGATGCCCAGCTTCTTCTACTAGATATGAAAGCAGGATACCTGTCTCCTACCTGTGTGTTTCCATTGCCAGGCAGGATAACTGACTTATAGGGGGATACAGTAAATATTTGTTGAATGAATGAGTAATAGATGCTTAGCATGGCCTCTATCACATAGTGGACATTTCATAGACTTTCTGCTTATCATTTTGAGGGAGGTTGTCTAGCTATCTCAACTCTTCATTCTTAGGAGTTGATTAAACAAATTAGCTAAGCACATTGGTTCTTTGGTGATTGGAGTTGCTTGCTGCTATGAGTAAATGACAGACTTTTTCGCTATTTTTAACAAAACAATGTGACTCTATTACAATAGTGATCTTTGTGAGTGAAAACAAACAGAGGTAAAGATAAAGGATAGGTGAGCTGACAGGGGTATTAGAAAGAAAAGTGAAAAATAAAACAGTTGGTACCCTGAAAGCAAGGAAAATAAAAGTACATGGAAAGACAGGGGCCAAAATTAAGAGAAAGTAAACAAAACAGGAAGATGAACACAGAGTGTCACTAAAAAGGGGGAGGAATGGATTCGTAATGTGCCCTAGTTATTTTTAATGTGTTTTTTGTTTGTTGGTTTGTTTTAATTCCAGGTGATAGTATAAAGAGCTCTAGCAGTCCTTTTTGGACTTGTCAGTTATTTTTTATTTTCCTTCAAGAAATTTACCGTGACTTTCTTCCACTGTGTCTCTCTGCCTTTCATCACCACTCAGGCCATTTGTTCATTTTCTCTCTTTTTTTTTCTTTTTTTCTCTCTGAGTTGGAGTCTCACTCTATTGTCCAGGTTGGAGTACAGTGGCACACTCACAGCCACCACATCCTCGACCTGCTGGGCTCAGGTGATCCTTCTATCTTAGCCTTCCAAGTAACTGGAATTATGAAACTACAGACACGCACCACCACACCTGGCTAATTTTTTTTTTAATTTATTGTAGAGATAAGGCCTTGCCAAGTTGCCCAAGCTGGTCTTGAACCCCTGGGCTCAGGCAGTCCTCTTGCTTCAGCCTCCCAAAGTGCTGGGATTATAGGCGTGAGCCACCATGCTTGGCTCTCTATTTCTTTTCAAGGGGCTGGGAAGGCTCAAATTTGCTTTACTTGTTTCGTATATTGAAATACTTAATAAGCTTTCATTTGAAAAAACAAAAAGCGTTTCACAACTAAAAATAAAAATTTGAAAAACTCTAGCGTAACAGAAAGAACTTTTGTGGTAGAAATTCTGTCTGATGGAATGACTGTTCATGGGTCATTTTCTTCATCTCTGAGACTCTTTTTTTTTCCATCAAAGAATCCTTCTTGCTCTCATATTATATTCTAAATAAAGGATTATCTACATGAACAACAAAAAAAAAGGAATTGTTAATTTACATACCTGCTTCAGTTATTGTTCTGGGTGCTTTATGTACATAATCTTGTTTAATTCTTTTAACAACTCACTTATCAGATGAAGACCCAAAGGCTCATCAGAGAGAATGTTACTTTCCTGAGACAATAACAGCAGTACCATGATGTTGCCCAGTGAGCCAAGCCAGAATACAGCAGAAGAAACAAAATGGAAAAATATGTTGCAAATCCATTGACTAATACTTCATACAGGCCTTTATTCAGATATCTTATCTTCAAGGCAGCCCACCTCTGTAAAACTGTATTCTCATATTATTCTCTGTTC
The DNA here is from genome assembly GCA_963574415.1 of Tarsius wallacei. Classification (NCBI taxonomy): domain Eukaryota; kingdom Metazoa; phylum Chordata; class Mammalia; order Primates; family Tarsiidae; genus Tarsius; species Tarsius wallacei. The sequence goes on from CAUYQG010185416.1 coordinate 31,892, forward strand.
CTTACTTTGCTCTATAATTTTTTTTTAGCACTCAGCACTATTTGACAAAACATTTTATACTCTTTGCCATCAACCCAGACTAGAATGCGAGGTCCATGAAAGTGAGATCTGAGCCGGGGTCGGTGGCTCAGCCTGTAATCCCGTGCCTTGGGAGGCTGAGGTGAGTGGATTGCCTGAGGCCGTGGGTTCGAGACCTGCATGGGCAACTTGGTGAACCTCATCTCTACAATAAATAAAAAAATTAGCCGGGTGTGGTAGCGCGCACCTGTAGTTCCAGCTACTTGGAAGGCTGAGGCGGAAGGATCGCTGGAGCCCCAGCAGGTCAAGACTGCGGTGGCCGGGAGCAGCCACTGCACTCCAGTGTGGGCGACGGAG
>CAUYQG010185426.1:0-20134 GCA_963574415.1 Tarsius wallacei
AATGTCCCTACAGACAAACCTTCAAAGCTGCAAACTTTTAAAGTTGCAAATGCACGTTTGCAAGTCCAATCTTGTGAGTTCACGTGTCTGGCATTGCACAGGAGTGAAATTGCAGCTTGCCCTCTGTCTCCTGTTGCTGACGATCCTTCAGCTCTACCATCTCCTGCCTCCTCTCCCTCCTCCAGTCAGTAAGATTAAAAATGTTTTATTTTTTGTGTTTGCTTATGTATTATTTGTGTGAAAAGTATTATAAACCTATTACAGTACAGTACTATGTAACCAATTGTGTTAGTTGGGTACCTAGGCTAACTTTGTTAGATTTACAAATAAATTGGACTTACGAACACACTCTTGAAACAGAACTCATTCGCATATAGGAGACTTACTATATACTCTTAAAAACTCAGGGTACTGCTACAGTTTTGGATCTACCCACCGGATAGATAACTAAAGTATATAATCATTGAGAAAAACCAATCTTGCCACATATGAGGAAGCTGTAGTCTGAGTTTTGATGATGTTGGTATAGTGACTGCATGCCAAAATGGTGGCCTCTGGAGGCAGGAGAATGGCTAGAAAGCAGGTTGCAGTGGTTCAAGCTTTCGATTGTTTCCCACTGTGCACCTATGCATGGGAAGCTCATGTGAAAATCCCTAAGGCTTTGGCTATTAGCAAATAAAATTTGGTTGGGAGGCTGGGCGCGGTGACTCAAGCCCATAATCCCAGCACTTTGGGAGGCTGAGGAGAGAGGATTGCCTGAGCCCAGGGGCTTGAGACCAGTCTGGGCAACTTGGCAAGACCTCGACTTTACAATAAAAAAAAAAATTAGCCGAATGTGGTAGCATGTGCGTGTAGTTCCAGCTCCTTGTTAAGGCTAAGGCGGAAGGATCACCTGAGCCCAGCAGATCAAGGCTGCGGTGGCTGTAAACGTGCCACTGCACTCCAGCCTGGGCAATAAAGTGAGACTACAACTCAAAAAATAAAAATAAAAATAAAATTTGGTTGGTTAAATGAATAGATAATTTGTTTGTTTGTTTTTGAGTCAGAGTCTCACTCTGTCACCCAGGCTGAGTGCAATGGCACGACCATGGTTCACTGCAGCTTCCACCTCCTGGGCTCCAGCAATCCCTCTGTCTCAGCCTCCTGAGTAGTTGGAACTACAGATGCACCCCATGACCCCTAGCCTATTTTTGTATTTTTTTGTAGCGCTGAAATCTTGCTTTGTTGCCCAGGCTGGTCTCGAACTCCTGGATTCAAGTCATTCTCCCAGATTGGCCTCCCAAAGTGCTGGGATAACAGGCATGAGCCACCGTGCCCTGTCAATAGATGGTTTTTCTAACTTCACTCAAAACACCAGTGAGTTGAAGCCATCTCCCTCATCTCCTGACTGCTCCCAGTCCACTCAAGTAGAGTCAGCATAGACAACATTCTAAAGATAATAATAGCTTGACTCTGGCACATCTTCATTTACCACGTTGTCTTACCATTTGATAAGATCATTCAATATGAAGCAGAAGAAACTTATGTGTTTCCCCTCATGTATCTGTTTAAAAATAGATGTTATTTTTAGAGCAGTTTTATGTTCATAGTGATATTAAGCAGAAGGTATAGAGCACTCCCAGATGCCTCCCTGACATGTACAGTCTCCCCCACTATCAAAATCAAAATCCTGCATCAGAGTGGTACATTTGTTATCATCAATGAGCCTACAGTGATGCATCATTATTACCCAAAGTCCCTTGCATTAGGACTTCACTCTTGGTGTTGCACGTTCTATGGGCCTTAAGTATGTAATGGCACGCATCTATCATGATAGTGCCATACAAAATAATTTCGCTGCCCTAAAAAATCCTCTGTGTGGCGTGTATTCATCACTTCCTCCTCCTAATCCCCAGAAACCACTGATTATTTTACTGTCTCAGTAGTTTCACGTTTTCCAAAAAGTCATATAGTTGGAATTGTACAATGTGTAGCCTTTTTAGATCAGTGTTTTTCATTTAATAATATGCACTTACAGTTCCTCCATGTCTTTTTATGGCTTGATAGTTCATTTCTTTTTAGTTCTGAATAATATTTCATTGTTTGAATGTACCATAGTTTATCTAGTCACCTACTGAGGACATCTTGGTTGTTTTCAAGTTTTGGCACTTATGAGTAAAACTTAAAAAGCTTTCAATTCTTTCAATTCTTCTTTCAAGGAGTGCAATTGCTTAATCATATGACAAGAGTATGTTTGGTTGTGTAAGAAACTGCCAAATTGTCTTCCAAAATGGCTGCGTCATTTTGCATCTCAGCAGCAATGAATAAAAGTTCCTGTTGCTCCACATACCTGCCAGTAACTTGATGTCATCAGTGTTCTGGATTTGTGCTGTTCTAATAGGTGTGCAGTGATCTCATTGTTGTTTTAGTTTGTAATTCCCTAATGACCTATGATGTTGAGCATCTTCTCATATGTTTATTTGTCATCTGTATATCTTCACTGATGAGGTGTCTGTTCATGTCTTTTGACCATCTTTTAGTAAGGTTGTTTGTTTTCCTATTGTTAAGTTTTTGGAGTTCTTGGTCTATTTTGGATAACTGTCATAGTCCTTTCTCAGATATGTCTTTGGCAAATATTTTCTCCCAGACTGTGTCTTGTCTGCTCATCCTTTTGGTTGTCATGTGTCTTCAAATGGGAGCCAGAGACTAGACTGTGCTTAACCCAAACCAGTTTCTAAACTTCAACACAACTGACACTGGGCTGGATAATTTTTTTGTTGTGGGGACTGTTCTGTGCATTGTAGTTATGTTTAGCAACATCTCTGTTCTCTACCCACTAGATGCCAGTAACAGCCCCCTTCCTGGTGGTGACAATGAAAAATATCATTAGACACTAGCAAATGTTCCCCGGCAGCAAAATCACCTCTGATTGACAACTTCTAATCCAAAGGAATAAATCAGTAATGGTGAAATTTAGGTCACCAAGGAGAACAAGGAGGCGTAGAAACATTTTGCTTCAATGTCCTTCTCAGTATACCAGGAATTATAATAGTAGGTTTGAACTGATCTGATCCTGTTAGGTATGGTGATCCTATATCATAATTGGTCTAGTATATGTTTGCACCTGTAGTCCTGGCAAAATTATTCAATGTGCCTTCTTTTACTCTCAAAGATATACCAGTTTAGATGCTGGATGATAATGTCTACCTGGAATCTCTAAGAACTATAATCTGAACTTGGTCTCTCTGGCCTGAGATGACTGGGATAGTAAGCAATTGCCAGGGGGCAGTCATGGATCTGGCGTATGTTTTATATTCATATGCATGTCCATGAGGAATCAGAAACTTTGCCAGAAAGCCTTGGCTGTATATTTTACATAGTACTGGAGTAAAAGACCAAAAAAAAAAAAAGAGTTAATCAAAGTATGTTGTGTATGTGTATGTGATTTAATGAGTACTCGTCAGTGCCTAGATGTTGATTTTCTTGTGCACTAGAAACAAATTCACCACGGTGTAACTCTACACAGTGTGAACGGACAATTACTCTGTAATTTCAACAGCTGTTGAAGTCTGTAACATTAGACTATGCATACTTCCACCAGTTTATATCAGAGGGTCACAAAGCAGGTCGGAGTCAGGACAAGACTAAAGCAAGTGGCTCAAAAAGGTTCGTCTATTAATTTCAGATATATTTATTGGCAGTAATAGCCTTCTTCTCGTTCTTTATTTTGGAACTTGTGCAAAAATCAGACAATAACACTCAAAGGTGTTCTTAAACATTAGCTTTTGTGGGGGGTAAATGAGAGCTATCATTTAGCAATTCTTCTCCTTCTCCTTCTTCTTTTTCTCAGGATTGCTACTACAACTGAACGTAAGCCCTGACTTCCTAGCAGCCAAACAAAGAATAAAATAAGAACTAAAAACCAGTAATTCATCTGTCTTTACCATATTAAAATGAAAGGAAACCTGTCAGTTAATCAAGAAGGGCCCATTTCTATTTTTCTAGCTTGAGCGATCTACCATGAATTTACCAAAGGCATATTTTCTATAAGGGACACTGAAAGGCAAAAGAAGCAGTATGTTTAAAAGTAGTTTTATAAAAATGTCTAAAACATCTTCCTGGCTGGGCACGGTGGCTCATGCTTGTAATCCCAGTACTCTGGGAGGTCAAAATGGAAGGGTCACTTGAGGCCCGGAGTCTGAGACTAGCTCAGGCAACAGAGTGAGGCCCCATCTTTACAGAACATTTTTTAAAGTGCTGGCATGTGCTGTAGTCCCAGCTACTCGGGGGGCTGAGATGAGAGGATCATTTGGGTCCAGGAGGTGGAGGCTGCATTGCGCCAGTATTGTGAGACTGCACTCCAGCCTGGGCAACCTTGTCTCAAAAAATAAAATTTTTTAAAAAGAAGTCTTCCTATAGTAAAGCAATTGTTACCAATAAGCATCAAGAACAGTGGGCAAAAGCCTAGTGGTCACAGCGGATGAGACTGAGGAGCGACTGTATCATGCACTGTATATAGTAAGTGCTTTACCTGTTTTAACTCATTTAAGATCTACAACGAACTTAAGAGGTAAAGGGAAGATTTAAGTACAGGTAGCCTGACTCCAGAGCCCATGTCTTCAGCTTTGCTACAAGGTGCTAAAGTGATCCCCAGAATTCAAAAATGTAGCTTCCGGGTGATGGGACTAGCTGCGGGGTGAGGGCTCATTGATGCTAGAAAAGTGAATTGTCAGCATACTCCACAGACTCTTTTAGACTCTAAAATTTCAAGGCACTCAAATATTTTTGTGAGAGTAGGCGTTAGCTGAAAATTCAAGGCTAAACTTTCTGGCGTCTAAATTGTGTGTTTAATTGGATTTTCAATTTAGAGTTAGAAAACATTGCTTCCGACTTCAGAAGCAGATGACTTCTAGAGGCTCTTAAAAAGGCACATGTGTGTCAAGGAGACCGTCGGATACCACAGGGCTCTTACGAAAGAGGGCTTTCTTAAATTGAGTGTAAATGAGGTAGGAACATAAGGATTACATTTCTTTTGAAAAGCATTGGTTTAAAAATCAGTAGAACGATTAACACAGGAAGGAATACACATCACCCCATGACTGGGCCATGTCCCACTCCTGAGTCCATTTGAGTTCTCTTTTAGCTGTGGCAGAGAGGGCCTGCTAGGCTAAGTGAAATTTTAGGATGCAAGGCTGATAAAAATAGCAAAAGGGGAACCATGGGTCCATGGGTCATAAAGTGAAATTGTAAAAAAAAAAAAACTGGTAGGACATCGCAGTGTCGTGAGATGCCTGCTTAGTATGAATGGACTAAAGCTATCCACATCCTGGGGTGGGAAGAGCCCTCTTCTTTGAGGTTGTTTTGGTGGTCAAATGCTAAGCCTGAGAGAAGAAGGCTAAGGTGGAAAGGGCAATTCTCCTCCTTAATTATCCCAGATCCCCTTCCTTTGCTGCAACACATGGAAAAATGCTCACATTTTGCTGAACGACTTTTCTGTTTATCCTCCAAATTAGCTGTGAATTCTTTCCTTCCAACTTTAAGTCTTCCTAGGCCTCTCGGTTCCGCTTGTCTTTTTGGATTAGATTTTCTTCAAGGCCAGGACCCCTGGAACTCAGCTCCATTTCTGAGGTAATTTCTGCAGGAAGGCAAAGTTTGGCATGACAGCTTTCAATATTATAGGCTGTGGCAGTAGGTGGGGGCAGGGAGGGAGGGAGAGAGGAAGAAGAACACAATTCTACCAGCCTTGGAAACTCAACGGGAACTTCTGTTAGTTCCATTTTTGAAACTTACTCATTATCCAGACATATGACAAACTCTAGGGAAGCTCTAAGACTTCATATGATACATTTTGGAAGACTACCAAAAACACACAAAAAAATCTTTCTGGGCAGCGGGGGACTCCAGGATGTTCCCCTGGTACTTTGAGGATTTTTTTTTTTCCAGGTAGGGGGTAATTCAGGAGCATAAAGAGGTTAATTACAGAATGTGAGCACGGAAGTGCTTTCTGGCTTTCCTAGAGCCCCAGAGTGAAACCTTGGACTGGCAGAGAAAACGGCAGTGGCAAGAGGCTGGCCAGAGATTGACCAAGGACACAAAAGACTCCCAAGGAGACCTTGAATTCCTAAACAATGAATGGTATGGGGTTAAAGACAGGATCTGTACGGGAAGGAAATGGAGCGCTAAATCGGGCTTGTCAAAGCTGAGCCCCACCCAGGGGCTGCACCCGGCTTGGATCTCACCTGTCATCCAAGCAGGGGCCAATCGGGAGTGGGGCGAGGTCGGGGAGGATTTGGCGAGGAGGTCGCGGAAGCATCCCGGGGACCCTGCATTCAGGCCAGCACACTCACCAAGGCAGATGACGCGCGTGAGATCTTGGTGGCATTTGCTCAGGTGGAAAGTGCTGGGTGTGGTGTCATCAACGCTTTACTAGGCTGGGCGGTCATCATTCTTCCGTGGTTACAGGATCTGAAGTGTCATATGGATTGGTTGGGAAAGGCAAGGGGATACAGCTGCCCTGTGTTGGGGACTGTCTTTAAGGATCACCCTAGCCGCTATGTAAATATAGTATCAGGAGCATGTTCATTTTGGTGTACAAGTCTGTAAGTGCTACCAAACGCATAAAGTCATGCAACCATCACCACAATTGGGATATGGAACAATTTCCTCAGCCCATGTCCCCGTTGCTCCTTGTAGTGTCAACTTATCTACCTGCCCCCAACCTCTGTCAAGTCGGTCTTATAGCTTTGTTTTTTCCAGAGAGTTACATAAATTTAATTATATATTATGTAACCTTTTGAGCCTGTTTTTTTTTTACTTAGTATAGTGCATGTGAAAATCATCACTACTGTTGTGTGTGTCTCAATGATCTCGCCTTTTTATTTTTGAGTATATGCTCAACAATGAAAATGGACCTGGCATGAATGGACCATGGTTTGTTTATCCATTCATCCATGGATGGACATCTTGACAGTTTTCAGTTGTTGACAATTATGAATAATGCTGCTACAGGTTTTTGTGTGAACTGGAGTTTTCATTTCTCCAGGGTAAATACTTAGGAGTTTGTCTGCTGAGTCATATGATTTGTGTGTGTTTATTTCATAAGAAATTGCCAAACTGTTTTCCAGAGTGGCTATACCATTTTACATTTCTACTAGTTATTTACATAAGTCCCTTGCTTCCCATTCTTGTCAGCACTTGAGAATGTCAGTTGTGTTTTTATTTTTAGCCATTTTAATAAGTATGTAGTAGTATCTGTTTTAATTTATACTTCCTCATGACTGATATACGTGAGGGTTTTTTTAATGTACTAATTTGCTATCCATATGTCTTTTTTGGTAAAGTATCCGAAAGTATCTGTTAAAATCTTTTGTACAGTTTTATTAGGTTGTTTTTCTTTTTATTAAATTTTAAGAGTTCTTTATATATTCTAGACATGAGTTCTTTATACCTTTTGGATACAAGTTCTTTATGGATATGTGATTTCTGAAAAATTTGTCTTAGCATATAACTTGAGTTTTCATCCTCTTCAGAGTGTCTCTTACAGAGCAAAGTTTTAAATGTTCACGAAGACCAATATTTCCATTTTTTTTCTTTTGTGGATCACACTTCTGGCGTTTTATCTAAGAATTCCTTGTCTAGCCCACGGTCGTGAAGATTTTCTCCCAAAAGTGGTATAGTTTTTACTTTTTACATTTTGATCTGTGACCTGTTTTGAGTTAATTTTTTTTTTAGAACTTTTCGAAAGGGGTTACTTACTAACTGAAACCAGTATGCCCGTTCACATTTGGTTCCTGGTATATAAACTTAGAGCTACAAGGTATTTTTATCAGCAGTATACCCAGCATTTCACATTCTTTAATCAGTCAACAAATATTTATTAACCATGGCATCTCATTTTCATTATTACCTTCTGAGCACTTTAGAACAATCCTGGGTGGATGTCCAGTATTCCTAGTTCACATCCCTGGACTTCATTGACCTCATGGTTATTCCCATGGAATTGAAGCTATTTTCATTAGCAGCCTACTGACAGATATACAGTTAAGAAGTTTGCTGTCCAAAGGGGAAAATAACTGTCTTGTCCCGCTTCCCAGTAAAATTCCATTTATTTGCCTTCTTGACAAATTTAAAAAAAAAAAAACCTTCAACTCAAGCAAAGTAAAGAACAAAATGAAAGTAATTGATAGTATAATTCAAACTTAAAAGTTTTGTCAATCCTCTTCATCTTGACTTCACGGATATTAGTTTCATATTGAGCTGCAAGGAGCTTAGAGGTCACCTCGTCTGAGTCCTTTATCCGACCACGTAATCAAGCCAACAAATATTATTGAGCACCTCCTATGAACCAGGGGCTTAGTGCATGCCAGATGAGAAAATCAAAGTCCGGCCAAATGAAGGCGGCTGCCCACAGCCCCGGGCTTATCCTGGGGACCTTGGAATCATGCTTCTCGAATTTCTGAGTTTCTGTCAGCAACCTCCCCACATTTCTCTTCACCCTCCACGGGTCAGAGCACCCTGGTCTCTTCTCTCCCTGAAGCAGTCCCAGCCCCATCTGTGAATGCAAGACACGTGTGTCTTTTGATTTCAAGGAGTGTTATGGCTCAGGGAAGTGGATGTGGGGAATGAGACTGTGTTTGGGAAATGAGTTTAAAGAGAAGTTTTGAAAGGGAGGATTGTGGTTTGGAGGATGAGGTAACTAGAAAGAAAAAGCCAGGAGGTGAGGTTTGGAAAGAGAGATTTTAAAAGGGAGGCTAGGATTTAAGGCCTTTTTTGAGAAGAGAGTCTAGAGTTATTGAGTGGGGAATAGGAGAAAGAGGGCTGTGGTTTGGAACAAGGGGATTAAAAGAAAATTTAGGACCAAGAAGAGTAGTTTTAAGAAGTGATCTGCAAATTCAGGCCAAGATTTCCTTGTCTTAAACCCCAATGCACGTATTAGAAAGGCACATTTCAAAAATTACCTAACAGAAAAAAAGCAGTTTTGATATAATGCAGTGAGTATTTTTAAACAATAACTCTGAAAGTTTCCTTCTTTAAAATAAGTGTTTAGGTCACATTCTGATGCATTGATGATGCTTTAAGAATGCTCAGAGTTAGCCGGGCTTGGTGGCTCAGCCTGTAATCCCAGCACTTTGGGAGGCTGAGGTGAGTGGATTGCCTGAGCCCGCGGGTTCGAGACCCGCCTGGGCAACTTGGCGAGACCTCATCTCTACAATAAATCAAAAAAAATCAGCTGGGCGTGGTAGCGCGTGCCTGTAGTTCCAGCTACTTGGAAGGCTGAGGCAGAAGGATTGCCGGAGCCCAGCAGGTTGAGGCTGGGTGACAGAGTGAGATTCCAACTCAAAAAAAAAAAAAAAAAAAAAAAGAATGCTCAGATTTTTAGTTTTTTCTTTTGTGTTTGTGGCGGGGTGGAAATCCTGCCTCTGAGAAAGATCGGAAGGGCGGCGGGTAGGGAAAGAGTGACATTCCAACACAAAAAAAAAAAAAAAAAAAAAAAGAATGCTCAGATTTTGAGTTTTTTCTTTTCTGATTGTGGCGGGGTGGAAATCCTGCCTCTGAGAAGAGCAGTGTCCATGTAAAACTTGAGTCCCCCTTGAAAAGTAATTCCCCATCTTGGCACATGCAGGTGGCAACTTGAGCCTTGTTTGTACACAGAATGAGGAGGTGATGCTGTTCTTTGGTTGAGAAACTACCTAGCAGGAACACAGACATGAATCTACTCTGCAATCTGCAGAAGAGCAAGCTGGCCAAGCAAGTCCTCAAAGGGTTCATAATGGTTTTCGAGGGCTGAGCCAGAGAGAAGCCCTAGAAAGACCTCCAAATTCCTTGGTAGCGAGGAAACTACTTGAAACTTCTGTCATCCAAGTGGGAGCACTCATGTATTTATTTAAGATGCCAATGAGTAAACAATGTCTATAGCAGCATTATAACAGCCAGAAGGTGGAAACAACCCAAATGTCCATCAACCCATGAATGGATCAACAAAATGTGGTATGTCCACTCAGTGGAACATTATTTAACCATTAAAAAAATTAAAGTTCTGGCTGGGCTCGGTGGCTCAGCCTGTAATCCCTGGCGGAGGAGAAAGGATTGCCTGAGCTCACAGGCTCGAGACCAGCCCTGGCAACTTGGCAAGACTTCATCTCTACAATAAATAAAAAATTAGCCGGGCATGGTAGCATGTACCTGTAGTTCCAGCTACTTGGGAGGCTGAGGCAGAAGGATCGTTGGAACCCAGCAGGTCGACGCTGGGGTAGCCGTGAGCTGCACTCCAGCCTGGGCGATGGAATGAGACTTCAACTCAAAAAAAAAAAAGTGAAGTTCTGATAGATGTTACAACATAGATGAATCTTGAAAACATCAAGCTAAGTAAAAGAAGCCAGACACAAAAGGCCACGTACTGTATCATTCCATTTATATAAAATGTCTAGACCAGGCAAATCTATAGAAACAGAAAGTAGATCAGTACTTGCTGGGGGTTGGGGGAGAGGAGAGACTGCTAATGAGTATGGCATTTCTTTTAGGGGTGATAAAAATGTTCTGGAACTAGTTCGTGGTGATGATCGCACTGATTATGTGCTTTTAAAAAAGAAAAGCAAACTTACAAGAAGATACCCGTGGACATATATCTTTCTGTAGCTAAAACAAACAAACTCTGTTAGTTCTGTAGCTGGCACTTTCCGTGAACAGGAACAGATGGCGTCACCATGCCCCTATCTCTACCCCACACTCCAGGCAGACAGGAGTAATGTTTCTAGCTCCACACCTTTGCTCAAGCTGATATATCCACTGATATCCTTCTCCCGTTTTCTGCCTCTCAAAATCCTTGGCCATCTTGATGCCACCTGTTTCAGGAAATATTTTCCTCCTGTAGGAAGTCTCCTCTATGTGCTCAGACTTTCTGTGGGAACGTCTCCCAGAGCCCACAGCTTCCTCCTTCCAATATGATAGGATGTGTGGACTACTGTGAGCCTTACCTTGCCTTGTGTACAGTCACACCACTTGTGTCTCCCATGCTAGCCCAGAGCCTGGCGCACAATAGGAACTGAATGGAGTGGATTCAACGTGAGCGCTATCTGGCTGCAACAGAGGAGGACCGTTCTTTGGTCAAGATATACAACTCGTTGCACTTCCCTGCTAGAACCTTCCATTAAGCTGTCACATAGGCATACAAAGCCACTCTTGACACACTAATCTTGGCCTAATTCACCTTTTCTACTGTCCCTTCAGGTATAAAAGGATCCCTGTTTCTATCCCTCGACCCCTTACTCAGCACCCAATACACCCCTCGCTCTTCCCAAGACCTCCCTCAGCCTCTTGGATCTCGTTTTTATGGTCTACGGTTGACTCTGAAAATGATGAGGTCTACTTTATTCTGTTCTTTGGGCACTAACATTAGGCTAGGACGCCAGACTGCAAAGCATCATTCATGCCCCTTTCCTCATACATCTCACAGTTCACTGGCCTGTATCGTGGCCAAGGGACTTAGGAATGAGAGAAACAGCAAGGTTTGTGGGAGCAGGAGAGGGGGTGGAGCTGGCAGCCAGGAGCCCTGGTGTCCCTTCAGCAGGTTCAGCTGGCCAGGCCTGTTAGTGTCGTTGATGTGCAGGAAGGCACCTCTGTGTCTGTCGACAAGAGCGTTTCACCAGCACAGTTTACTTTTCTCATTTATTGGTTTCAACCTGGATGAAAAAGCTAAGCCAAAAGGCATATAAATAATTTTAGACCCATTTATGCCAGGCATGTGGCTCATACCTATAATCCCAGCATTTTGAGAGGCCAAGGTGGGAGGATCACTTGAGGCCATGAGTTCAAGACCAGCCTGGCCAAAATAACAAGATCTCATCTTTACAAAAAATGAAAAAATGAAACAATTTACAAAGTTTAAAAGTACTTTTCCCTCATTACTGAGCTAAAGAATCTATTATGCCTCATTCACATTAGCCACTCAATCAATACCTGAATGAAGAATTTAATGGAAGACAAAACCCTCATATTCCCACCTTCCAGAAGTAACCACGGTTAACTTGATGTTATCTATCCTTCTATTCTTTTTCTGTTCATATTTCAAGCATACTGCTGTTTTATAAACTGCTGTTTTCACTTGACAAAGGGTCATAAACATTTTGCCAGATCACTAGCTTGTTGCAAGTTACTCTCTTGCCCAGCTGGGTCAAGTTTAACTGTATCTTAAATGCTCTCAGCATTCTAGCCGAGAGAGACCATTCTGAATTAAGCTTTTCTATATCATCTGACATTACACTACATTAACACTTCGTTGTCCTATCCAAGAATATTAAGCTAAGAACAGCTGGAGTCAGGCTGTGAACACAGTGCCTGGCAGAAGGGTGTGTAGCCTGTTACCTGTCACCTGCCATGCTCTACCTGTTGGGTGACCTAGCTTTTTTAAGACTCAAAAGTTCTTTTGGGCCTCTGGCCATGGGAGGAGCTGATGACAGCATGATTGGGCCTCTGCCAACCATGAGGAAAGAAAAAGCCCCACTCATACTGTCCCTTATCACTGGGGGCTGAGCCCCATAGATAAATACTGGTTTCCTTCCTCACTATGTGTCATGGATTACACACAGTGTTTTGACTGAACACTGTGATGGGGATGCGGGGGACACGTCTTCCACAGGAACACTAAATCTGCTCTGGGGTTTCTGCAAGGGGACTCAGTGGTAGCAGTATGCTAAACAGACTTCTGGGCTTAGTCTTCCACATGACTATGTTATTAGGTATACCATTTAACATTTAATGTGTATACCATATACACAGGAAGGATGCAGCTCAAAGCTATCCTTCCATAGTGATATTCAGAAATACTTTATGTTCATATTCACTGACAAAGATACCAAAAGGAAGTTACGATAGGTAAATAAATCTATTTTGCTCCTTGAGCATATTAAGGGTTAAGGTTTACTTAGATTTGAAAATGTAGTATAGTAATGCCTTATGGGAGTCAAAATGTCCTGGTTACTGCCACTTACTAGCTATGTGACCATGGCCAAGTACCTTAATCTCTTTATTACTCAGGTTCCTCAACTGTATAATGGGATAAAAAAAGATGAGTCTATATCTATTTCAAAGAGGATGTTGTCTGCATTGTATTATGTAATGTATACAAGTGTTTAGCATAGTAGGTCACTATAAGCCCTCCATGAATGTCAGTGATTTTTATTGTCATTATGATCGAGCTCCTGGTCTTGTATAATAGGAAATTATGGGTATCTTATCATTGGGCTTTGACCTCAGAGACTGTATCTTCTAGACTACACTCAGTTAACCAGGGAGGAATGATCACACAGTCATATTGCTATTACTGTATATCCATTTTTAGAAAATGGGGTGGAAAAGGAGAAACTAATGAAGATAATACTCTTACTTAAAAAGAAAATAATTGATAAGGTAATTGAGACCAGTCCAATGTTATTTGTAAACTGACTCAGTTTAGTAGTTTTCAGGATTTTTTGTTTGTTTGTTTGTTTTTGGAGTTGAAGTCTGTCTCTGTTGCTCAGGCTGAAGTGCAGTGGCACAATCACAGCTCACTGAAGCCTCATCCTCCTGGGCTCAGACAATCCTCCCACCTCAGCCTCCTGAGTAGCTGGGACTTCAGGCACACATCACCATGCCCAGCTAATTTTTTTGATTTTTTTTCTCTTGTAGAGCCAAGTTCTCACTATGTTGCCCAGGCTGGTCTCAAATTCCTGGGCTCAAGTGATCCTCCCACCTTGGCCTCCCAAAGTGCTGGGATGACATGGTTTAGTTGTTTGATGAGAAAGATGCTTGATTCCGAGGCTTAAACAAAATTTGAGAACAACCTGTGGCTTCACTTTATCAGCCCATCCCTATTACCCCAGTGGCTCAGAATGGCTTGCTCCAAAGCTGCTGCCAACCTCAGAGAATTCGGTAAATAATTGACGCTGATATGAGCATCCTCCTCCCACACCTTCTAGCACATGTATGTGATATCACCCACCTACCTGATGCTTCCTTCCCACAAATCCTACCAGTTCTCATTTTGCCTAAGACCTTAATGGACTCAACAACTGGGCCCAGGCTGGATTTAATGTTATTGTGACTTTGCCACTTCATGTTAGTAGATCCAAACTCCCCACACAGCCAAGGAATCCTCACAGATGCTGAAGGTTGAGAGCTGCCAGAAGGACCCTGAGAGCTGTAGTCCAAACTCATACCGTCCTCACTTTTCCTCTTAGTGGATCCAAGGTAGGTCACAAAGAGCAAAGTAAGAATAATTATCCTTGTTAAACACTGATTACTACCTTTATTAGAGCCCATCAAGAGTATACCTGCCAGCTGGACGCAGTGGCTCACTTTGGGAGGCCGAGGCAAGAGGATTGCCTGAGCCCAGGGGTTCAAGACCAACCTGGGCAACTTGGCGAGATCTCGTCTCTACAATAAATCAGTAAAAATTAGTCAGGATCGGTGGCACATGCTTGTAGTTCCAGCTACTTGGAAGGCTGAGGTGGAAGGATCTCCTGAGCTCAGCACGTCAAGGCTGCGGTGGCCATGAGTGTGCCACTGCACTCCAGCCTGGGTGATGGAGTGAGACTTCGACTCAAAACAAACAAACCAAAAAATAAAAAATATAAAAAAGAGTACACCTGCCTACTGTAAGAGTCAGGGATTATTCAGTGGAATTGTAGAATATCTAATCTAGAGATGGTCTCTTGTTTTTTTCTCAAACTTACATTCCTGCCATCACCAAAAATTTAAAAACAAAAACCAAAAAGTCATAGCCAAGCATGGTGGCAAGTTCCTGTAGACCCAGCTACTCTGGAGGCTGAGGTGGGAGAATCACTTGAGCCCAGGAGTTTGAGACCAGGATGGGCAACATAGTAAGATCCCGTTTCATAAACTCATGTGTCTTATTCATGAAAGTATCCCCAAAAGATACCCTGGAAACTCCAGACAACAACTTCCCTCAGCAACTCTGTCCTTTTTACTTCCTTCTTTCATTCCTTCCTTCCTTTAGGTCTAGCCTAAATCTTTCTTGGTGTTATTTAGGCCCATGGGATCAACTTGTACTGAGTTTTGTGAGATACTTGCCCCATTTTTGTATAATAGTCCCTCAACTCTGTATAGTGTTTTCTACTCTAATTTTTCATTGTTGAGTGCTGTTATAGGCACACTGTGTATATGCCAGTTTAAACAATACAAAGTGTAATGAGAATATATTCTCCAATTGAAATGCAATCTACAATTTATCAGATGGCTCACCATTGAGATTGTTATTACTTTGTGCCTCATTACAGATGAAGTGCTGGGCATGGCAGCTCATACCTATAATATGTCCACTTTGGGAGGTGGAGGCAAGAGGACTGTCTGAGTCCAGGGTTCGAGACCAGCCTGGGCAACTTGGTGAGACCTTGTCTCTACAATAAATTTAAACAAAAATTAGCTGGGTGTGGTGGTGCATGCCTATGGTTCTAGCTAGTTGGAAGGCTGAGGCAGAAGGATCACCTGAGCCCAGCAGGTCAAGGCTGTGGTGGCTGTGAGCGTGCCTCTGCACTCCAGCCTCAGCAACAGAGTGAGATTCCTACTAGAGAGAGAGAGAGAGATGAAATATCTTGTTTCACATCTGTTGAATAGCAATACTCATATCTGCTTGAAAATATCTCAATTAGAGAGAGAGAGATGAAATATCTTGTTTCACATCTGTTGAATAGCAATACTCATATCTGCTTGAAAATATCTCAATTAGGTCTTGACCAAAAAAAAAAGAACAGTGGAACCATGCTCAACAGCTATTACTACTAATACACTAGACGTATACTAGCCCTGTTTTATTTTATTATTTGGCAGTATATACATAAGACTTAATTTTTTATGATTTTCCAAAATCTATCAATGGAAAAGAAATTATCGGATTGTTTCTGTATTTTCAATTATAGTTATTTTCCTAATGACTTGCATTCTCACTGGGCTCCTTAGCTCACCAAAACGTTTTCTCATCTCAGCCAAATGCCCAGCTATGCTTGAACGACACTCACACTTTAAATCCTAGGGATAATTGTTCATACAAATGTTTCATCATTCTTTTAATACGACAAGCAAGCCATATGGAAGACTGAAGAATCCATTAATTTTTTTTTTTTTTTTTTAATGATCAGGGCAACTGAGATCTCATAAGACATGTTTGTGTGAATTTGGAAAGGAACTATTTTCTCAAGGCGGAGGATGCTCTCCACTCGTTGCCTCCAGGGTGCAGGGCTCAGTGTGTGGCGCACACACTGGAGATCAGGGCATGTTTGCCCCCTCAGTAGAGCACAATCTGGACAACTGTGCAGCTGTAGGAAGAGGGTGTAAAAATTAGCTTTATTTACAAAGTGCTTATACCCATTTCTAGGACCAAACCCCAAAATGAGCCTTCCGACTGCATGATCTGGAGTTAGCCAAACTCATGAGGATATCTGAAAGAGTGAAACCAAAATTAAATGACCTGTCTCTGGTGTGGAAGTTAATTGGGTGTAGGCACACTGGCTTATCTCTTAAGTTAGTTTCATGCGACTTTTGTTTTGACTACTTTATTTAAAAGAATTTTCATGGAGATATAAATTGATAAAGTTTTCTCACAATATGGTTTGGAAATAGCTAGTAGAAATTTGGAGGTATGACTCTTTGTCCCAGAAATTTCATTCTTAAAACCTATCCTAAAGAAATACACATACTCACTAAGAGTACAGAAATTGCAACAATGTTTCCAATAGCAAAAATGTGGAAACGACACAAAAATTCATCAGCAATGGGTTGATAAAGCAAATTGTTGTATGCCCACATTATGGAATATTATATAGCTATTCATTAAAAATAGAGATACACTCTGTTTGAACTGACAAGGAATTTGATCAAAGGAAACATATTAATGAAGCACAAAAAGCAAGTTGCAGAGTAGTAGAACTCCTCTTTAATGTAAGAAAGATGTGTATGATACGTGTACATACATATGTGTGTAAAGGCATAGAGAGGTGTTTAGGACATAGTCCTAAGTAGTCATTTCTGAGGAAAGAAATGAGATTTCAGGAGTGGGAGCAAAAACAGAAGAGTAGAAAACTGGAAGAGAGGAGTATTGGAGGACTTTTACTTTCTGTTCTAGAGGCCTCTGCAATGTTTAATTTTTTAACAATAAGCATCATTACTTTTGTAATTTAAAAGTCATTTTAAGGAATTTTAAAGATCTCAAGAAAAAACCACTTATAATTGGATCACCCTAACACAACTATTTTCATTTATGTGTATTGTAAGCTTTTAATAAGAGTCTAAATAGGGGGAAGGCATATACAATTGCAAAGCTATATAATAAAAATGTTTCTAAATGGTCATTATAACTTTAAACTTTGTTCCTTGTATTTTTTTAGAGTTAGTGTTTTGCTCTGTCACCCAGGCTAGAATACAGTGGCACAATTATAGCTCAGTGCAGACCCAAACTCCTGGGATCAAGCAATCTTTCCTCTTCAGCTTCCTGAGTAGCTAAGATTACAGGCAAGAGCCACCATACCCAGCTTGGATTTTGTATTTTTAATATGAACTGCATAACCATAGTATAAAGAATTGCCATCTTATTGCAAGTAACTATCATCTGGTAGCAAGATGCATATGCATGCAATTATTGCAGCAGAATGTACTCAACTATTTTATAGGTGCATATATTGACTACTTTGGACTTTATACTCTTCTTACAAATAATGCAGAAAACTTAGTTTATAATATGCTATCTCCTTAGATTATATCTTTAAAGAAAATTCTAAGTAGCAGAATTATCAAATTAAATAAGAATGTAAACATTTTATAGCTCTTATACATTGACCATTTTCTTTTCAGAAGGATAGTCTTAATCTTATTGTCACAAAAAGTATATTGGTTTTACTTCACCCTCATTGACATTGGGTATTGATTTCTTAACTAGTTTGGCAAAAGTACAACAATATATTTCCTGAGTAAATTATGCATTTAAATGTTTCCCTTATGTTAATTTATTAATTGCAATTGAGTGTTCAGGTCCTCTTTCTTATCTAACTTTTTTTTTTTTTACTAACAATGAGTATTGAGTGTTTATCATGTGCCAGATATTGTTCCAAGTATTTTACATACATAACATTTAAGCATAAAACTCCAATAAGTATTGCTATCACTACCATTTTACAGATGAAGAAACTGAGCCTCAGATATGATCACATCACAGGAAGTCTAACATCAGGGATAAGGCTCTTACTCTCACCACTGATGAATTTATATGAATGTATTAAGTAATTAAGACATCATCTCTTTTTCTGTTATACTTGTTAAAAGTATTTTCCCAATCTGTTATATTTTTGGTGTTCTTGTAGTTTTATGTGTAGAACATATTAATGTTCTTACAGTCAATTCAGTTTTTTTTTCAGTACTTTGAGTTGCTGTTTTAGTTTGTTTTTATTTTTGTAATTACTTCTATCATTTCTAAGCTTATAAAGTTACTTCTGTTCCAGAGATTTGAGAATTTTCAAGTCTATTTTCTTTCCATGTGTTTGTGTATGTATAGTATGTATGAATATATGTGTGCAAATATGTGTATGTATATGTGCAAGCACATATATTCTCATAAACATGCCCATATATACCTACTCCTTAACCCATGCAAACATTATCTTGGTGTGCAAAACAAGGCATTTGTGGCTACTTCTCTGACCATGACACTGTTGTTGGACTGAGAATTACTCTGCCACTGTCCAGATGAGATACTGAGTTGCCAGGATTTAAATCTTTGACTTACCTTTGCTCCAAGTGATATGATTAAGCCAAGATTATTTAACCCAAACCCAATGAGTCATTCCAAACCCTTGAATCATTCTGACTAAACTGACAAAGCCTCTGCTGAATTATTGCCTTGGAGAATTCTTTGCATGACTGGTTGAACATCGGATGTCTGCAAGCCTTGTGATGGATAGCCCTTTATCATCTCTCCAGGCGCATGTCTAACTGGCACACCCATTTTATTTCCACAGAGAAGAAATATCTTTGGTATTAAATGAGTAGGTCCTAATTGGTTCTAAAGTTTAGGTCAGTAGAGCAGTGCGTATAGTATGTTACAATTCTATGTGAGAGAAATATATAGCTTTTGTGTATAGAAAAAGGGATAAATGTAGATTAGGATGTGGATACAGATCGAGATATGTGGAAGGGTGAGGACTGGTTTCACCACATATCCTTTCATAACTTTGGAATTTTGTTTCATGAGCCTATATTACCTATTCACAAGTAATTTTTATATTACAATAAGAAGTTGTTGAAGAATTTCAGTGATGATACAGGAATATTTTCTAATTGCCTTATACAAACAATACAGGGTTGATCATCTAAGGGGCTGCTGATTCCAAGGCAGTTTGGCAACATTCTGCATTATACAAAACTTAACTTTTTTGCAATGTGCAGTCTGCTTGTGGTTTGCTCTCATAGAAATCCAGGACTCTGCATTGACTGCAGGAAACTACATTTCCCAGGTTCCTTTGACCTCTGGTTTCCGGCTAGGTACAGCCAATGGCAGGTATAGGCACTAAAATGAGGGTAGAAGGAAGAAGACAGGATATTTTTCTCTCTTTGTTCCCTGTGGTAGTTTCAGCAACAGTAATGGCTCCTCTCTGGTCTCAGCTCCAACTGGGAAGTCTCCAATTCCCACTGGGTGACCCAGATTTTTGGACTCTAGTAATGCCACTTCCTTCTGTTATCCTTCCGGTCTTAAGGTGGGAAATCATATCTGAAATTATCTCTGCCTTTCCATATTTGACTTTTGCGCTCTTCCGTTTCCGAGGTAACTATTCTCTATGTCAAATTTCCTCTGTCAGAAGAACCTGGAATGACTTCTGCTTTTCTGGCCAGAGAGCCTGACTGATACACTTCACGTTTTCTGTTTCTTGTTTTGAAACACCCTTGTCCATGAATAAGAAAGACGACTCTGGACTCTTTATAAAAGATAAAATATGCCGGGCTCGGTGGCTCAGCCTGTAATCCCGCGCCTTGGAAGGCTGAGGTGAGTGGACTGCCTGAGCCCGCGGGTTCGAGACCCGCCTGGGCAGGCGAAACCTCATCTCTACAATAAATCAAAAAATCAGCCGGGCGTGGTAGCGTGCGCCTGTAGTTCCAGCTACTTGGAAGGCTGAGGTGG
>CAUYQG010185429.1:0-11045 GCA_963574415.1 Tarsius wallacei
CCCCGCAGACGCTTTGGCTGCCGAAGCACCCGGGGAGGCCGCGGTAGCAGGAGATGCCGCGGTAAGGGGCGGCCATGATGCAGCAGCGGCCGGGCCGGGGCCCGCAGGCCGAGGCGCAGCTGAACATACGGCCGCCGAATCCTGATCCGCAGGTCATGGTGCTGCTGGCAGTCTGTTTGGGTTGCAGAAGACAGATCGGGATACCTGGAGCCCTGGTGGAAACTTCAATGTGCTATGCAAGGCACCTGGGCCTATTTATGCTCAGCTTCTGAAGGGGCTTGGCCATGTCGATGGGGTTGGGGCAATTTGTGCTTTATGGGCTTGGGTGGTTAGCTGGTCCAACGCCTTCCAGAATGTGCTTTCATGGTGGAGTGGCCTGCACCCTCTCCTTTGTAAGGGTGTCAGCCCTGGGCTGTAGGGGAAGTCAGCATGTTTCATCTTCAAAGTGCCTTGCCAGCATGGCATGGGCAGTCTGTATGCATGGGAAGTGGTGGGGGGGAGGGGGCAATCCCAGGGAGGGGCAGGAGCAATAGACCAGGAGGAGGGAGGCTGGTGCTGGGAGACACCGGGAGGGAGGGCATCTGTGCGTTCCGTGTGCTGTGGAGAGAAAAGAGCCCAGGAAAGATGGAGGTATTAACAAGTCATGTCCAGATATTTCTTTCCAGCCATGGTTCAAGTGCTCCTGAAACACAAATCTGCATTTTGCCATCTCCAAAAGCAGAAAAACTTCTTATTTTCTCTACCATGGTCGCAGTCAACAGAGTGAGTGTTATATTTGTGTCTTTTATGTCTTTTCTGACTTTTTTTTTTTGAGTTGGAGTCTCGCTCTGTCACCCAGACTGGAGTGCAGTGGCCGGCCACTGCAGCCTTGACCTGCTGGGCTCTAGTGATCCTTCTGTCTCAGCCTTCCAAGCAGCTGGAACCACAGGCGCATACTACCACGCCCGGCTAATTTTTTTTTAAATTTATTGTAGAGATGAGGTCTCGCCAAGTTGCCCAGGCAGGTCTCGAACCCGTGGGCTCAGGCAATTCACTCACCTCGGCCTCCCAAAGCGCTGGGATTACAGGCTGAGCCACCGAGCCCGGCCTTTTCTGACTTCTATTATGAGAGTTTTCAAACATAGAGAAAAGTTAAAATAATGCGACCAACACCTGAGATGCTCCACTCAGATACCTGGACTGGACAGTGGCTAACATCATGCCACATTTGCCTCCACACTCGTCACTTATTTGAGCTGCAGGAAGCACTGAGAGTGGCCCTTAAATGCTTTAAGAACAAGGACAGTGCAGTTTTCACAGGCAAGAGATGAACGCTAATCTGAACCACTGATCAATGTTCTTAATTGTCCTAAGAATTTTAAAAGTCGATTTTATATGATTTAACATGTGGTTCTAGCCTTTGCATTGTCTATCAACTGGAAGCTGAATCTAGGCCTGGGCTCTCCAATTTAGTAGACAGTAGGCACATGTGGCGATTTCACTTTAAATTAGTTAAAATTAAAGGAAACATCTAGTCCTTCGGTGGCCCCATCCACATGCTACGTCCTCAGTAGCTGCACTTGGCTAGTGTTTTAACTGGATCAGGCAAATAAGGGGCAATTCCACCATCACATAAAATTCTACTGGACAGCCCTGGGCTAGAGGCTGGATTGGGGTTAATTTAAACATTGTTGGGCAGAATACATCCCCTTTCCAGTCAGAAGGATCTCTGTAGGGATATATAGGTCCGTCCTATTTTGATGAGAAGATATTTCATTTTTATTGGTCACCTACTATGTGATTATCATCATATACTTCAAACAATCTCTAGTTCTCACATCGATCATATGAAGTGCGCACCATTATCACCATTTTACAGATGAGGAAACTGAGGCACAGAGAGGTTAGATAACTTGCCCAGAGTCTCCCAGCTGGCAGGTGACGAAGCCAGGAGTTGTGGCATCTTCTCATCTCCAAGCTGTGACAACCTTTGGGTCTCTTGATTCCCAGATAAATTCAAGAGGGTGGTTGTTTCTGAGGGGATATCTGTGGACTTAGGGAGTAGGAGAGTCTATCTAAGGAAGACAGGCAGAGTCGGGGTGAGGGGTTGGGAGGGTGAGAACCATGAGGACTACGCGGTATGAGGGCAGTGTGAGGCCATTCTGGGTCCTCAGAAAAGTGTGGGTTAGATGAGCAGCACCCAGTGGCTAAGATCGAAGGAAGACAATGGAAAACATCAGTGTGGGTTTTCTGTGTACCTTGGTACATGCCGATTACTTTGGCAGATTATACCATGCTTTTCTTATCCGTGAACCACCCCCACCCCAGTAGAGCAGGCCCTAGAAACATTGTCTCATAGAGTACAGAAGCTTGCATTTGACCTTGACCGTGGAGAAAAAAGAGACGAGAGAAGTCATGACTGGGAGCCCCTGCAGCTGTGGCTGGGAGCCCCTATAGCTGCCATGCCTCCGGCCGGCGGAGGCAGGCACAAGCAGGCAGAGTTGCCAGGGAGGAGAGGAGGCGTGGTTGACAGGAGAAGAGAGGGAAGGAGGAAGAGAGAGGAGAGAAGGTCTCCGTGTGGCTTTGCAGAGCTTCTAGAGCGGAGCCTTGGGATGAGACAGACATGGGGTCATGGATTGACCTATGTGAGCCATCTAGTCACCCCAGAGCCGGGTGTGGCACCCGCTGTCACTGTACGTGTGCTGGGCCAGCATTTCCAAAGCTCTTTGTACCCTCCTCTGTGTGCTGGGCTCCGCCCACAGTTGAGCAGTGGTGTCCCCAGCAAACCAGTCAGGGGGTGTCCTGAGAGGCAGCGCTGTGAGTCAGGGTCCCTCTCACCTACATCTGCTTTTTCTCCCTGTGTAACTCCTTGTAAAATTACATGCACAAACACAAGCCGCTGACTAATGGCTGACCCCTGCTAAGCACTGTGCAAGACGGAAGAAGCAATTTAAACCAAGGTCTAAACAAATCCGAATGTGACACCATTCCATTCAACTTCAGGAATTATTAATGGCTCCTAATGTTTGAAGGCCCTAAAGGGCGTTCAACTTGTTTCCTTCAGAGTAAAAAAGCTTATTGTGGGGAAGAGGGGATGGGAGTGGGGCCAGATGGTGGAATCGCCACTCTATGGTCCTGGCTCTGGCAATGTAAAGATAATAGATTTTTTTTTTGAGTTGGAATCTCGCTCTGTTGCTAGACTGAAGTGCAGTGGCCTGATCCCAACCATTGCAGCCTCGACCTGCTGAGCTCAGGCAATCCTTCTGCCTCAGTCTTCCAAGTAGCTGGAACTACAGGCACATGCCACCATACCTGGCTAATTTTTTGACTTATTGTAGAGATGAGCTCTTGCCAAGTTGCCCAGGCTGGTCTCGAATCCCTGGACTTAGGCAATCCTCTCACCTCCACCTCCCAAAGTGCTGGGATTACAGGTGTGAACTACCACGCCTGTCTAGGATGATAGATTTTAACTTAATGGAAGTTAAAATTATTTTTATTGTGAAAGATGTCAACACACATACAAATGCATAATGCATACGTGGTGTATTCACCACCTATGGGAGTGACAGAACATATGTGTACCTTAGGGGTTTCCTGTGTACCCCAACCTGGTATCCCCTCCTCCTTCCTGGCCTAGGGCGAACCGTCTCCTGGACTTTCTGTTTCATGATTTCCATGCTTTTCTTTACAGTTTTAGAACAACTGCATGCACTCCTCAGGGATGTATCATTTAGTTTTCCAGCTTTTCAGCTTCGTATTCACGGAATCACATTGTGTGTGTTCTTGTGTCTGCTTTGCGTTTGGCCTTGCGTCCTGTGGTTGTCTGGTCTTCCTTTTCACTGTTTATTCACCTTTTACCCTGATAGCCTCTTGGTTGTTTCCAAGGTTCCGTGATAGGAGCAGAGCTGCTATGAACATCCTTTTCCATGTTTCCTGGTGCATCTGTGCAAGAGTTTTTCTAGAGTATGTGGTTATTTTTTAAAGTTATGGCTGAGCATGGTGGCTTACTTCTGTAATCTCGGCACTTTGAATAGGTGGGAGGATTGCCTGAGCCCAGGGACTCGAGACCAGCCCAGGCAACTTGATGCGACCTTGTCTCTACAATAAATAAAAAAATTAGCTGAGCGTGGTGGCACATGCAGGTAGTCCCAGCTACTTGGAAGGCTGAGGCAGAAGGATTGCCTGAGCCCAGAAGGTTGAGGCTGCCGTGGCCATGAGCGTGCCGCTCCACTCCAGCTGGGTGACGGAGTGAGACTCTGACTCAAAAAAAAAAAAAAGTTATGCAATTAGCAGATATTTTGTGCAGAAAGCTATTTTATAAATATTCTTCCAAACTTGAAAAATAATAGCATCTTTTGATGTTCATCTTACATCATACTAGATACTATTTTAAGAGCCCAGTATGCATGAGCTCACTTAATTTTTACGACTGCCCTCTGAGGTGGGTGTAACTACCCTAGTTTTATAGATGAGGACACCGAGGCTTGGGCAAGGTAAGAGACCTGCTCCGGTTGTATACTGGGAGCAGAGCCAGCACTCGGGGCTGGCAAGTTTGATCCCAGTGAAGGGGCGAATCTGGCTCACTGCCCTCCCATCTGTCCACCGTCAGCCACCAGTAAAGGCATCACACAGTAGGGGGTGTTTGCCCATGACACATAAACACCAGCACTCACTCATCTCACCCCCCACGCCCTGTTCAGGGCCCTGTGGGGTGCTCTCAGGGTCCAGGGCCACAGGATGGAGGAGAATCTGGTGAGTTTCTAGTATTCAGAAAAAACAAGACATGCACCAGATCCTGAACAAAAATGCAAGCCCTGTAACACACCAATGTGTACAAATTTTTTTGTTTGTGGATATATTCCAAGGGCTTGGCACACAGTAGGTGCTCAATAAATACTTGTTGAATGAATGAAGTGGATACCAGCTGCATATTAAGTGCTGAGTAAGGGAGGCATCAAAGCTTGGTGGTTTACCGTGCAAAGCTTTGTGGTAGGATGGGGTGGGGACCAGATGAAGCTGACCGCAGGGTGGCCAGCCCTGGGAGTAGGGAGGGGAGGGGTGGCCTTCCTTGCTGGGGCCTGAAGGAGGAATGAAGGGAGCCGGGTATATCCTTCCCCCGAGTGAAGTCCGTGGCCTGAGAGATGAGGGAGTCCTAGGGAAAGTCAGCCACTGGGGGCAAGGATCTGGAAGGCATGGGGCAGAGTAGAAACCAAGGATCAGGTTGGAAAGTAAAAGAGAGAAGCCAATGGGAGGGAGTTTCCAGGGAGAAAAGGGAGGAGATGCCTGGTCTTAGAAGATTATTCTCATGGGCCACTTAGAAGAGGAGGAGACTGGCGAGGGGTAGGGAAGAATGGGAGGGAGAGATCTAGGGAGACAGTCGGGAGGAGGAGAGAGAGGAGCGGAGGAAAAAATGGGAGGTCCAGGGGAGAGGGGTGGGGCTCCAGGCTCCAGGGATGGGAGAGTGTAGGAGGAGGAGGTGGGCGGGGAAGGGGTGCAGCACTGAGGGCAAGGATGCGTAGAACTCCCGGAAGTGGGGGCAGCCACAGCTCCAGATTTATGGTCATGAATTCTCGGTTGGGCAGGGATGCAGGAGTGGGGAGGGGGAGGCACAGGACTCAGCAGGTTAGTGGGATGGACCTCAGGCTCCAGCACCACCCAGTCCCCTTTGTCCCGTGGGATGTCCCTCTGGGGAGTGCTGATGGATGATTGGCCAGTGTCCTGGGCTGTCTTGGCTGGGGAGGCGGGGCTCTGACTCAGACCTGTCCCCAACCCACCAACACAACTGCCCCGTCTAGGGGCTACACCTGAGGTCAACACCCTCATCCACACCTCAACAGCTCAGATGTTGTGTAAACAGCCATGCCCCCACCTCCTCAACTTCCTTCACCGAAAATGGCCTATAAATGCTTCTGTAAAGAGAAAGCTTGAGCCACGAGGCAGGCAAGGTCCCAGCCCCTTGGACGCCACAAGCTGGCATGCAGACATCTTGGTTCCTCTGGATATACAGCCCACAGCCTCAGAACAGGGTCTCAAGGCTGATGCTGGCCCACTTGCAAGGTCTTTGCGGTTTCTCTCTGTGATTACAGCATCCCACAATCCCCTCTGCTCTTGCGAGGGCCCTCGGGTTCCCTGCCTCCGCCCCCTGGCTCTGTTTCACTTTCCTGTGCTTGGAAACACTGTGCACACCTTCTTACCAGCACCGTCCTACCTGCCTCCCTACTTAAGCACGTTCTCACGTTTCCAAGAAGCCCTTTCCTGTCCTAGTCGCTGCCTTGTACATCGCCCCGGAGTGGACAGCCAGTGGGTATCACGTCCCCCAATATCTGATGCAACATCTGAAAAGCAGCCCTCTTCAGACTTCTGGCCTTCACATGAATGTGGGTCTGTCTTCTCTATCGTACTGGAAGCTCCAGAATCATCCATGTTTCGTGCTCGCGCTCGATTGCTCTCGCTCTCGTCAGAGTCTCACTCTGTCTCCCTGGCTAGAGTGCAGTGGCAAGCTCACAGTTCACCGCAGCCTCCATCTTTCCACCTCAGCCTCTGGAGTAGCTGGAACTATAGTCACAAACCACCACACCCGGCTAATTTTTTGATTTTATTTTTTTCTGTAGATGAGGTTTTGCTATGCTGCCTAGGCTGATCTTGAACTCCTCGACTCAAATGACCCCCCTGCCTTGGTCTTCCAAAGTGCTGGGATTACAGGCGTGAGCCACTGCACCTATCCCCATGTCTCCTTTCTCCTCTCAGTGCCAGCCTCCCTCCAAAGTCAAGACAATGTTCAGCATATAGCTGGGAAATACCAGACCCAGAATCCCAGAATCCCCCACCTGGAAGATGCTGTCTAATCTAGGCAATCAGCCATCTTGGGGAATCTGCTTTCCAATACCTTCCACAGGAGCAGGATGAACTGAACAGCGACTTCCTAACGTTAAGATCCCCCAGTTTGCCCATTCTTCCCAGGTCTCCCTTGAAACAAGGTCCTCTTGGGCTGAAAAAAGAAACTCTCATCTCCAGATATGAAGGTCTTTTGATTCACCCTGTATCCACACACACGATGACCACTTCAGAATAAGGAGTGGTTTTCTTTTCTATAAAGCTTCCCTAAACAGGAGAGATAAGGCAAACTGCTTTAGGAAACCATGGCGACCTGTCTCCTTCTGGGAAGTTCTTCCTCAGCTCCTGCGTCCACTTGTGCAGCTGAAGTGGAAAACTTGCCTTCTCTCGCTCTTTGAAACTCCATCACTCTTAGGTGCGTTATCAAGGGCGTACTCTTCACGCTCCACCCCTGGTGTACCCTAGCTGCTGACCAATCAGGAGCCTTCAGGATCAGGCAAAAGGCAAGACAAGCGTGTATGCCATCAATGCCGTCATGTGATTTCTGACTGAGGATTTCTGATGGTCTGTTAAGGCCAAAGAATAAACTCAGATGTATGAATTGTTCACAGACTATCCAAGTGTCTCCTCTCAACCAGTAGTGTGGTTGCCTGAGGATGGGTGATGTTTTCCTTTTTCCTAAGAGGAGAGCTGCTCAGCAGATCTTTCCTAGGACAATCAGGAGATCGAAGGAGGGACACTTGGCTTGAATTTTTTTTCTAGGACAAAGAGGGTAACCATGGCCAAAGGTCTCACAGGTCCTTTGCTCCCTGGACTGGCCCTATGGTAGAATACAGCAGATAGCATTTATCGAACACTTTCTGTGTGCCAGGTGCTGTGTCAAGCATTGTTCATGTATCAGTTGATTTAATCCCTTTTACTAGTTATTTAAGAGGAACACAATTAATAGCAATTGGATGAGGTGGCTTAGGCATGGGTTGAGGCATCCCATCAACAACAACAACAAACAATTACATACGGAGTGTGTCAGGCTTGGTTCTGAGTGCTTTGCATGGATTAACTCTTTGAATCCTTACAACAACTTTATAAGGTGGGTACTATTATTATCCTCATTTTACAAATCATGAAATGAGGTACGTAGAGGTTAAGTACTTGCCTGAGGCTGTACAGCTAGAGAGTGGCAGAGCTGAAATTTGAAGTGAGGCAGTTTGGAATCTGGCTGTGTTCTTAACCGATATGCCATGTAGTTCAAGTTTTTATTTATTTCAATTTTTATGGGTGTGTAATTATTGTACTCACACTTTTTAGAGACATGGTCTAGCTCTGTTGCCCAGGCTGGAGTGCAGTGTGTGATCATAGATCACTGCAGCCTCAAACTTCTAGGCTCAAGTGACCCTCCCTCCTCAGCTTCCCGAGTAATTAGGACTACAGATACCACCACCACACTGGATTAGTTAACAAAAAAAAAATACTGAAGAAGGGGTACGCTATGTTGTCCAGGCTGGTCTAGTTATACATGTTTATGGAGTACACATGATATTTTGATACAAGCATACAACGTGCAATGATCAAATCAGGGTAACTGGGCTATCCATCACCTCCAGCATTGATCATTTCTTTGTCTTGGGAACATTAAAAATCCATTCCTCTAGTTATTTTGAAACAGACAAGACATTACTAACTCTAGTTGCCCTTTTGTGCTACCAAGTACTAGATCTTATTCCTATGATCTAGCTGTATTTTTGTACCGATTAACCAGCCTCTCCTTATCTCCCCCTCAGTACCCTTCCCAGGCTCAGATAACCATTATTCTACTCTCTGTCTTGAGATAATTTTTTTCTCTTTTTTTTTAGCTCCCACATGTGAGTGAGAACATGCGACATTTATCTTTCTGTGTCTGGCTTATTTCTCGTGACATAATGTCATAGTTCCATTCAAGTTGCTTCAAATGACAGGATTTTATTATTTCTTTTCAGAGTTCAGCTGTTTATTGAACACATTATAAAAGTTTTAGTCAAACAGACCAAAGCCCATGTCATCATCAGATTCCTCAGATTCTTCCTTCTTTGATTCCACTTTCTTCTCCTCAGCTGGGGCGGGGTCAGCTGCAGGTGGGGGCCGCCAGCTCCCCCCCCTCCCCAGAGCAGATGATGTTGGCCAGGGCCTTTGTAAACAAGTCAGGCCAGAAAGGCTCCACAGTCACACCGGCGGCCTTAATGAGGGCGTTGATCTTTTCCTCCATGATGGTCACCTCGTCGTCCTGCAGAATGACGGCTGAGTAGATGCAGGCGAGCTCAGACATGGAGGCCATGGCGCGGCCAGTGCAGGATGGAGCTGCTGGGTGTGGTGCTAGTCGCTGGATGAAGTGAGGGCCTCACCCCAACACGGCCTCAGCTCCCTCGGAAGCACTGAGCACCTTGGCAGCAGCTGGGAAAAGGGCAATTTTATTCTTTTTTAATGGCTGAATAATATCCCACTGTGTATACCACATTTTCCTAATCCAGTTGATTCCATATCTCAGCTATTGTGACTAGTGCAAAATACACATGGGAGTGCGAGAAGCTCTTCAGAATATGGATTTCCCTTTTTTGGATGTTTCAGCAGTGGGGTCGGTAGGTCATATGGTATTTAGTTCTGTTTTTAGTTTGTGAAGGAGCTTCTGTACTGTTTTCCATAGTGTCTGTATTAAATTACATTCCCACCAACAGTGTGCAAACATTCTCCTCACTCCACAGCCTCGCCAGCATATGCATTTTTAAAAAAATAAAAGCAAGCCGGGCTCAGTGGCTCAGCCTGTAATCCCACGCCTTGGGAGGCTGAGGTGAGTGGATTGCCTGAGCCCGCGGGTTCGAGACCTGCCTGGGCAACTTGGTGAGACCTCATCTCTACAATAAATCAAAAATTAGCCGGGCGTGGTGGTGCACGCCTGTAGTTCCAGCTACTTGGAAGGCTGAGGCAGAAGGATCACCGGAGTCCAGCAGGTTGAGGCTGCGGTGGCCGGGAGCGGCCACTGCACTTCAGTCTGGGTGACGGAGTGAGACTCCAACTCAAAAAATAAATAAATAAATAAATAAAAATAAAAATAAATAAAAAAATAAAAGCAATTTTAACTGAAGATGATAATATCACTGTAACTTTGATTTGCATTTCTCCAATGATTAGTAATGCTGAACATTTTTTTCATATACTTATTGGCCATTTGTATGTCTTCTTTTGAGAAATGTCTATTCAGATCTTTTGCTCATTTTTAAATCATTTTTTTTTTGCTATTGCTTTGTTGGAGATCCTTATGCATTCTTCTTATGAGTCTCTTGTCAGCTGAATAGTTTGTAAATATCTTCTCCGATTCTGTGGGCTGTCTCTTCACTCTGTTGATAGTTTCCTTTGCTGTGCAGAAGCTTTTTTAGTTTGATATGATCTCATTTTCCAGCTTTGCTTTGGCTGTCTGTGCCTTTGAGGCCTTACTCAAGAAATCTTTGCCCAGACCAATGCCCTGGGGCATTTCCTCAGTGTTTTTCTCTAGTAGTTTTACAGCTTTAGGCCTTTCAGTTAAGTCCTTCACCCAGTTTGATTTGATTTTTGTATATGGTGAGAGATAGAGGTTTCAACTTTTCAATCACAATCACCCTAAGAAATAATTTTACATAGCCACTGAGTATACAGACACATCACGCACAACTGAAGCAAAAGGTCGTAAAACAATAGTTATTCTTATTACAAAGGATGCATTCTGGTATTGTCTATTCTATTAGACTCTATTTCATTGTTATTATCAATTTCAGAGTCTATTCAGAGTTCATGCTGTGACCCACTAGTAGAAGTTCTTTCCACTAGTGGGTCACAGCATGAACTCTGAATGGACACTACCCCCGAGCCCACTGCCTTTTTTTTTTTTTCTTTTCTTTTTTTTGAGTCAGAGTCTTACACTATCATTCAGGGCAGAGTGCAGTGGCACACTTGTGGCTACCACAGCCTCAACCTGCTGGGCTCAGGTGATCTTTCTGCCTTGGCCTTCCAAATAGCTGGGACTATAGGCATGTGCCACCATGCTTAGCTGATTTTTTTTTTAATTGTGGAGAGGAGATCTTGCCAAGTTGCCCAGGCTGGTCTCTAACCCTTGAGCTCAGGCAATCCTTTCACCTCTGCCTCCCAAAGTGCTGGGATTACAGGCATGAGCCACTACACCTGGCATGCTTCTAGTTTTTGATGAGAAAAACTCGGTAGGTGATTTA